>JAMZAV010007100.1:0-30845 GCA_024449915.1 Sweltsa coloradensis | reverse complement strand
TGCCCCCAAAGTAGCCCCCCCAAAAAAGGTCAAATCTGCCCCTATTAAGTATACATGATTGAAACATAAGAAAAATTATAGAAGAAGTTAGCCCAAAATGAATATCACTCGTCAGACGGGCTGCGATGGGCCGTTGACCGTCAGACGCCCCAAAGTGGGCCCCAAAAAAGGTCAACTCTGCCCTCATAAGGTATACATGATTCAAACATACGTCATTTTATAGGGAAAATTACTAGAAAAACGAATATCACTCGTCAGACGGGCTGCGTTGGGCCGTTGACCCGTCAGATGCCCCCAAAGTGGCCCCCCCAAAAAAGGTCAAATCTGCCCCTATTAAGTATACATGATTGAAACATAAGAAAAAATATCGAAGAAGTTAGCCCAAAAATGAATTTCACTCGTCAGACGGGCTGCGATGGGCCGTTGACCCGTCAGACGCCCCCAAAGTGGGCCCCAAAAAAGGTCAAATCTGCCTTCATAAGGTATACATGATTCAAACATTCGTCATTTTATAGATAAAGTTACCAGGAAAACGAATATCACTCGTCAGACGAGCTGCGTTGGGGCTTTGACCCGTTAGGTAACCTCCAAAGTTGGCCCCCAAAGATGTCGAATCTGCCCTTAAGACTGTTTGCCAAGCTCGGGCTATCTTTTTTACAATGATAAATGCCCTTTTAACAACACGCTTGATCGTCAAATCCAGCTTATTTGACATACAGAACGTACCGTTATTTACCTTAAATTTTTATCCAAAAATCTGCATTTTTGGGAGGCTGTTCAGAAAGGATGAGTGTGTGTCGCTATCTAAGCACATTTTGAGATTTCAAATAATTGTCTCCTACACAAAATTGGTAAATTACTACAAATTAACAGTTTGGTGTCATATTTACGGTCAGTTAATAAGAAAAGTGAGCAATATTTGGAAAATGTGCCTAAATACCCCTTATTTCACATGATTTCTTAACATTTTAGTGCATAGCACAACCCGATAGGACCACCGAAAGAGCTTCCAAGTGATCCAGAGTCCAGACTTTACCTCTGCGCTCTGCGTCAAAGCCTGGTTTTCTCGAGTTTAGCCACCTTGGTTTTATTGTATAGACAGAAATTTAAAAAAAAAATCCATTATGTATATATATATATATATATAATAGAGAGAGAGAGAGAGAGAGAGAGAGAGAGAGAGAGAGAGATGTTAAATACAGACCAAGATGGTTCCTGGATGATCTGTACCCTTTGTCACTTGATGAGATTATGCAATGCGATTTAGAAGTAGAGGATTTCGATGAGGATGATGACAGATGTTTCGGAAGCAGCGTACATGATGTAAATATTATTAAATGTGAAAACAGTTTTTTATTTATTCTAATCCTCAATTGTCTTTTAACTTAATAAAAGTATTTGCATGTTTCAACGCATGTAAAAGATTATTACGTATGTTATGATATGATGATGATTACTAATAAAATGTTAAAGCGTACAAGCGTACAGTGATTACGAATGTGATAGAAGTTTTGATATTTGAAGTTAATTATACCAAACCAATTTATGTATTCTAATCTTCAATTGTTTGTAACTTATATAAACTACTTGTATGATTAAACACATTACAAATTCTTACTTGTGATATGATGATGATTACTTCTGAAGATTACTGTGATAAAAAGTTGAAACATACGGTGATAACGAATATATGGAAGTTTTGATGTTTGGAGACATACCAATTGATATATTCTAACCCTCAATTGTTTGTAACTTATAAAAACTATTTACATGATTCAACACATATTAAAGATTATTGCTTAATAGGTAAGCATATGATGTTAATTATTTACGTAACTTATGATTACTATGATATGATTACTTATGTGATAAAATTAATGGATTGTCAATGATTTTCTTGTATCGTTATACAATATGCAATAGTTTAAGCGATATACTTAATAGGCAGAATCCGTATAGTATCATGTAACAAGTAGTAAATTAAACACAACTCTTCATTTGTAAAAAAAAATAAAAAATAAAACACTCTTTACAGTTTAAACCCTAACCCTATACCCAATACATACACCATTATTAATTATATAATTACCATTAAACGAAGTATAACATGTCTTCCTGATTTATTCATCGATCTAGATTCTAGATATTCAAAAAAAAAAAAAGTGGTAATTGCAGGGCTCAATGACCCAAAATAAGCGAAAACATCATGACTACATATTATCGCACAAATCCGATTGAATCCAACATAATTTCGTAAGTATTCGAGACAAAACATTTTTTAAACTTTTTTTTTTTTGGGGGGGGGGGCAAGTGGCGGGTAAGGGCCCCACACAGCCAGTCTGACGAGTGATATTCTTTTCCGTGGTAAATTTTTCTATAAAATGCCGTATTATTTAATCATGTTTTCTTATTGAGGGCAGATTTGACTTTTTTTGGGGGGCCACTTTGGGGGCGTCTGACGGGTCAACGGCCCATCGCAGCCCGTCTGACGAGTGATATTCATTTTTGGGCTAACTTCTTCTATAATTTTTCTTATGTTTCAATCATGTATACTTAATAGGGGCAGATTTGACCTTTTTGGGGGGGGGGCACTTTGGGGGCATCTGACGGGTCAACGGCCCAACGCAGCCCATCTGACGAAAGATATTAGATTTTCTAGTAATTTTTTTATAAAATGACGTATGTTTGAATCATGTATACCTTATGAGGGCAGAGTTGACCTTTTTTGGGGCCCACTTTGGGGGCGTCTGACGGGTCAACGGTCCATCGCAGACCGTCTGACGAGTGATATTCATTTTTGGGCTAACTTCTTCTATAATTTTGTTTATGTTTTAATCATGTATACTTAATAGGGGCAGATTTGACCTTTTTTGGGGCCCACTTTGGGGGCGTCTGACGGGTAAACGCCCCAACGTTGACTTGTAAGACGCGCATTTTTGAAAATGACATGAATTTTTGCTTCTATTCCAATGGTCAAACCATATGTACCCTATGAGGGGAGACTTTATGTTGCGAGCTCTTGGACTATGTGGTTAGTTTCATTTAGTTGTCCTCCTTTGTAAATGTCTTTATAACTAAATATGATAGACAGGGGCGTCAACTTTTCAGAATGACTGTGGGTGCTCAAAACTTAGACAAACTCTATGCCCCCCCCCCCCCCCCCGTAGAGTAGGGTTGCCAACTCTGACCAGAAAAAAACCGGCCTCCTATGTAAATTCGTGGGAAAGGGATCAAGTTTGGGGGGCAGGGCCCTCCAACTATGGCGCGGCAGACGAACATTTTGAAATTCAGCTTTTTAGAGTGCGTTTGGTTTTTGAATGAAGTGGTGGGCAGAATGAATGCAATACCGAAACAATAAAACGAAATGGGTCACACTCACTGAGGTGGTAGCTTATATCCGCTGATTTGCCGAGTATTCATAATTAGAGTACGCATATTGTTATTCATAAGTGGTTTAAGGATAATAAATACCAAATAAACCACGTATAAATTATTTTTGTTGTCTTTATTTTTAACTAAGTAAACTAACTATTACAACCTGTCCCAAACTTCGCGTGGGAGAAACTGTCTGCATTGACATGCTGACCGCTGTGCAGTGTGAAGAAGTTGCTCTGATTGGATGCCCATCTGCATCTACGAAAGACACGTTTTCTTTGTTTTTGTTTTATTACTTATTGATAATTATAATATAACCCAAGAACTTATGCGCACCCACACAAATCTATCTCGTGGGTGCTTGGGCCTGCTACACCCACGGAGCTGGCGCCTATGATGATGACTACTCTGATCTTGACGTTAAAATGAAATAAATAAATAAACTAGGAAACGCTCAGTTGGACGCGTTGATAAGCGAGCACGTGCTATAGCTAGACCCACATTGCACATTTTTTTTAATTTAAAAATTTGCGACGTTCGCTGTCCACAGGGCCATGTTTCCAATATTATTTATTATTGCCAAGGTATTTGGGTAAACCCGTGTGTAAACCGTTACTTTGTGTAAAAAATCCACCGCCATCTAGAGGACCTTGACTCCTTGGGAAAACTATTTAAACTCTTTGTTGACAAATAATAGACTGCTTCCTCGAAAGTATTTTGATTACTTCTAGGTGGCAGTGCATTAGAAACTTCGCGCGTCTTTTCGTTGCCATGGCAACATTACTTTTGTTAAGCGAGCAAAGCGAGCGTTTCCATTTGACTCTGCCGGAAAAATTAGTCACTGTTTTTTTTTTGTTTGTATGTCTCGCCATAACGTTCGAACGGAGGCTCGGATCGAGTTGAAATTTTCACCATCCGCAAACTTCGTTCTCGATTGAATGCCATTAGTTTTGTGGCAAAATCGTTCAAAAAGTTAAAAAGTTACATTAAAGTTAATCGAAAGTTTTTTTTAAAAACTAAACGGCGACAAAATCTGAGATAGCCAAATCATTTAGAATGTCCGTCCGGTCACGAATATGTTAATTTTATTTTGATCCGATAAGTAGTGTAGATGGAAATTACATTATAACAAAGTACGGTTACCATGGCAACGGAAAGTCGTGCAGCTTTTTTGGCTCATGATAGCGGTCGAACGGAGGCTCGGATCGAGTTGAAATTTTCACCATCCGCAAGCTTCGTTCTCGATTGAATGCCATTAGTTTTGTGGCAAAATCGTTCAAAAAGTTAAAAAGTTACATTAAAGTTAATCGAAAGTTTTTTTTCAAACTTCACGGCGACAAAATCTGAGATGGCAATATTATTTAGAATGTCCGTCCGGTCACGAATATGTTAATTTGATTTTGATCCGTTAAGTAGTGTAGATGGAAATTACATAATAACAAAAGTATCGTTACCATGGCAACGAAAATTCGCACTATGCACTGCCACCTAGAAGTAATCAAAATACTATCGAGGAAGCAGTGTTTTATTTGTAACCAAAGAGTTAAAATAGTTTTCCCAAGGAAACGATGTCAAGGTCTTCTAGATGGCGGTGGATGTAAAGGTTAACCCACGGGTCTACCCAAATACCTTGGCAATAATAAATTATATTGGAAACGTGGACAGCAAACGTCGCAAATTTTAAAATTTACAAAAAATGTGCATTGTGGGTCTAGCTATAGCACGTGCTCGCTTATCAACGCGTCCAACATGAGCGTTTCCTAGTTATAATGTAATTTCCATCTACACTACTTATCGGATCAAAATAAAATTAACATATTCGTGACCGGACGGACATTCTAAATGATTCGGCTATCTCAGATTTTGTCGCCGTTTAGTTTGAAAAAAAAAACTTTCGATTAACTTTAATGTAACTTTTTAACTTTTTGAACGATTTTGCCACAAAACTAATGGCATTCAATCGAGAACGAAGCTTGCGGATGGTCAAAATTTCAACTCGATCCGAGCCTCCGTTCGAACGTTATGGTGAGACATAAATAAAAACAACAAACAAACAAACAAACAAACAAAGAAAAACAAAACAAAACAAAACCAGTGACTAATTTTTCCGGCAGAGTCAAATGGAAACGCTCCCTTCGCTCGCTTAAAAATAGTAAATTAAATAAAATTCAACACCAATTCACCGCTTTTGGCCAGAACAAAAACAAAGATGCAAATAAGTTCCACCACAAATTCCCGTCTCTGAATCACGTAACTACATAACATGCAAGATCCCGCACCCTCAGGTGTGAGAGAGCTGAACCCAGATACCCTGGCTCTCTCTGGGTATGACGTTCTTCGTCCACACCAGTCTCGTCGTCTACAACGTGTGAAGGAACGTAGCGACACCCGAGAGAAACATATCCGGTTGATTTCTCTTTCGTTGCTCTTTGTTCGCTCTATTCTAGGCAAACGGCTACTCTGATCTTGATGCAATTTTCAGGGGAACCTTTCTACTTACGTATTCTTAGAATTTGGGTTTACATTCAGTCATTTATCTTTTACGGGGCCATCAAAGTCCAACTCGCAACCTTCTCGTGGTTTGGCCCGTGAGTAGGGGAGTTCCACTCCCCGAAACTAATGGCGAGCTCCGAGTCGTCGTCGGGGAACTTTCCCCATCCTTTTGATTACCTCCCCGACGGCGACGACAATGACAACACGGACGGATGATGACACAGACGAAGACGACCACGACGTGGGGGAACCTCTGCCCTCCCCATACGCTTGTGGCTGGTTCTGACAGCACAGGCCTGTCTACCCCGCGTCTCCCCCTACGTTCCTCCCCTTGGAAAGAAGTGTACATGATGGTAACTCACACTTATAGAAATTGTTTTATCTTGGAGGCGCGAATAATCTTAGCTGTCAAAGAGCCCTTAAACTACTAATACTATTTTTAAAATCACACTATTACTATTTTTTCGAATACTGCACGCTGGCTGCATTCGCTCATGCATCCATCCAGTGGCGTAGGACCCAGGGAGGGGCAGGGGGGGGGGGCAAAACTTAAGTGAATTAAATATTAATCCCAGAATTTCCGTAGTAAATAATATGCATATACACTTATACAATTCGACAGTCACCTTGGTAAAACGAATATGTATGTCTGTATGCTTATTCATTACATAAAAAATTAGGCTCAAATTTACTAAAATGGGCCACTTCACGTTATTCGAGTGCTGTTAAAACATGACGAAATAACTGTGGATGGTGAAAGTTTTTAAGCCTTCGGCGAAAATGCCTCCTGCGGCTGAGGCTTTGCCCCAGACCCCAGCTACCGCTCACAAAATCAGTCAATAAATTTTCTCCCCTCCCCCCCCCCAACTTTCAAAATGTTCCTACGCTTGATTGATTGATTGATTGATTGATTACTGTGATGTAACTTACAGTAACAATCTCACACAACAAAAATCCAACAAACTGCAGAAAGTTCAGAATGCTTGCTTGAAATTTATATTTAATCTTAAATATTATGATCATGTGACCCCATCCAGAATCGAACTGTCTTGGCTTACCTTTGAGCAACGACGTGTGTATCACTCTCTTTCTCTTCTACACAATATCATCAACAATTCTGCTCCAGTTTATCTTTCACAATATGTAAATCTTCTTAATTGCAACCACGACAACAACACACGGTCACAATCAACATTAACTTTAAAAATTCCCAAACCTGTTTCTGCTGCCCGAGCATGGAACCTAATTCCTTCAACCATTCGCATTACCAAATCCAAATCAGCCTTCAAAAACAAATGTCATTCGTATTTACTTGATCCTTCTTTGTAATCTAACAAATTAGTTAAAAAGACAATGTTCATTCTTTGAAAGGTTAAATCATTGTAGGTTTTAATAAGTATTTAATTAATGATTATTGATTGTATTTTGTATTCTTTTATTGATGTAATTGATGGTTTATAGTGCTAATGAAATTTAAATTAATTTCTTGAACTGTTTATTATACTTCAAACACATTAAGTGATATTAACCTGCTTTTTTACTTGTACTAGTTTAATGTTTTTTTATCATTTTTATATCTTTGTATTGTTCACTTGTGTGGTTATTTTTTACTTGTGTTATAATTGTAATTTGTATTGTGCTTGGTTCAGCAGAACAAAAGGCCTCATGGCCTTAAGCTTCGCCAAGATTAAAATAAAGACTCTTTTATTATTATTATTATTATTATTATTACGCTCATGCATCCATCAACGCGACTAGGAAAATGAAAAGCTTTCGCGTAGCGTCGACTTTATTTTTCAGTAGCCAAACTGTCAGTTAAGTCATGACTCGATCACGTGAGCACAGGATCATATCCTCATCGCATGATAAGGTGTGAAGCGTGAGTCCTTGTCCTTAACGACCACGGCGTGAGAACCTCCCCACCTTCACATCCTCTGCCCGAGGTTAGTTCTGTTCTGACAAGCATGGATCTTTCCTAATCCTCTCCACATCCTCTAAAAACATGTACACAAATAATTAATCTTGACCGATGGAAACATGTGGACGTAGTTTGAGAAGTACGCACTCGCCTTGTCAGCTAGCATCGTGGCATTCTCAAGTCTCGTCAATGCTGATAAGAGAACCAGACACGGTTGGCCTAACTATTCGTCACATCGTGGATCAATAACAGTAGAGGATGTCTTATTCCCATATTCCATCCCATACCCCCCACCTGGCTCAGGTATTATCCCAGTCCCCTATCTCTGGGCTCCTTGTGGCGGTTACTCCCTCCCTTGTGACCCTGCAGTTTGTCTCCAACTCCTCCCCACATCTCCTAGACCTAACGGTTGACGCGCCCTTGAACCCGTCCCACACCCCTACGAAGTTACCATAAACACTAATCAATCAATCAATCATCATATACAGATCCTGAGCTTGATTAGCGACTATTTAACTTCTAGAACACAATCCATTGGCATCGACTCAAGTTTATCGGCATCAAATAGTGTTTCTTCGGGAGTTCCACAAGGCTCAATCCTTGGGCCTCTCTTATTCACCCTCTTCATTAATGATCTCCCTACAAACATTCAAAATTCAAAGTGCCTCTTATATGCCGATGATGTTAAACTGTACCTCCCAATTAATGATCAATCAGACGGTATCAAACTCCAACAAGACCTAGACGCACTGTTCATCTGGTGCTCAACCTGGAAACTAAGTCTCAACGTGTCAAAGTGCTTCGTAATTTCTTTTACAAATAAACGTAAAAGTATAACTACACATAATTACAAACTCGGCGACTCGAACCTACAGCGTGGTGCAGGAAGTAAACGATCTTGGAGTCCATCTCACCGGCAGCATGAGTTTTAGTAATCATGTGAACAAAATTGTTCCTAAAGCTCTAAAAATGTTAGGATTTCTCAGAAGAAACTGCCTAGACACCTTCAGTGAGAAAACACTACGTATTCTATATGTGACTCTAGTCAGACCACAGGTGGAATACGCCACTCAGATCTGGAACCCACATCACCTGACTAAAAGTGCTGCTGTGGAGCGCGTGCAGCAACGTTTCATAAAATACATGTGTTTCAAATCTCATACCGAATACCACCGATCAAACTACACAACTATGTGCAACTCCTTGTTTCTAAAATCTCTTGAAAGCAGAAGACAGAGTATGGACATTCTTTTTCTCTATAAAATTGTTAACAACCTGATCGACTCCACCCTAACAGAAAGAATCAACTATCATGTACCACCAAGAAACACACGTAGGCACACAGTTTTCCAAATCCCACCTAGTCGTATAGATGTTTACAAGTACTCGTGTATGAATAGACTACAGTCAAATACAATCAGTTATCAATAAATCACGACCTTGACTTGCATAACACCAGTCTACACACCTTTAAACTGAAAATCAGGGCTCTTACTTAATCACTCACACACTCACACAAAAACACACGCACACACACACACATACACTAGAGGATTTGCTGCAGAAGTTCCTTGCAGCAATACTCAGGTGGCGTTTTAGGGCGTCTGCCATGTCGCTTCGTGGCCGCGTCCTAGTTGCAAACCAGTTCCTGGCCCCTAGGTTGTGGTACACTTTCCAAATCGTCCCTCCCCCTCCGGCTCTTGTCAACCGGATGCAGGGGGAACTAGCCAACTTTGTATGGGCGGGCAGGAGGCATTGGACTCGTCTACGAGACCTGTGTGCTCCTGTCAACCTGGGAGGACTCGGACTGGTTCACCTTGCGTCCAAGGTGACCATGTTCCGGATGCTGTTAGCCTACCGATTTTTGTCCAGCCTGGATGACCATCCCTGTCACGCCATGACCCGGCACTTCCTCGGAAAGTTCCGACATCTGGGTCTTGGATGGCAGGTACTGTTTCATCCGCAAATCGGTGGGCCTGCAGCCCGGGGCACGTCCGAGTTCCTCCGCACGGTTCTGGTGGCTTGGTACTCCCTGCAACCAAAGCCGAGAAACTTCCCATCCACCGTCTGGGGTCTCCGTGACGTTCCACTCACTCTGACTTCCCTAATCCCTACAGCCACCACTCCCTTCATCCCTTCCTGGTCTTTACTGGGATGTAAGACGTTGGGCGACATGCTCGTCGGTGACGAGTGGTTGGAGGTGGACTCCTTGCAGGGTTTTGACGAACTGCCCCGTCGCACTCGCGAAGCCCTGAGAATCAACGGAAACAGGATCCGGGCTTTCTGCAGCCTCCGCTTCCGTGGGGTCAGGGAGATTCCGGGTCCTGAGCCCTGGCCACCGCCTCTTTTTTACCGCCGCCCGCTCTCCGGCAAGTGGGTCCCTCTGCTTCCGCATTCCAACAGGCGGTCGATCCTGTTTGACATCATGGTCAAGGGGCTTGGCATAGACGGTTCCGCAGAGGGCCAATGGTCCAATGACCGGGTCAACTGGAAAGGCCTAGCCCGCTCACCGTCCTTGGGACTCGATTCCGAGGTGGTGTGGCGCTTCAACAAGAACCGTCTAGCTGACCCCATATTCCTTTATCATGCAGGGTTGGCCGCCTCCCGCCTGTGCCCCTGGTGCTGGTCGAGGGGTCAGCGTGGCACATGCTGGTGTCCTGTCGGCAGGCAACACCCATGTGGCGATTGGCTGACTCCCTCATCAGGGGCATTCTGGGACGCCCTAGACTGTCTCTGAGGGATTTGTATGTCGGTTTCTGGCCCGACAAATCATCCTCGGTCACCCAAATCGATCTTGCCAATTTCGTTCTCGTGTTGGCCAAGAGCACGGTCTACAGGCTCCTGGTCTGCTATTTCAAGGATGGCAGAGTGCCTGCTCCCTACGAAGTTGTCCTCAAGGCCCGTCTGAAGTCCCGACTCCTCAAGGAATATGCTTGGCACCTTGGGCGAGGGACGATAGACGGCTTTGAGGCAAAATGGTGCGATAGAGAGGCGCTCTGCTCCATCCTTGATGGGGAGCTCCTCTTTATTCAGGCACTGAACCAGTAAGGACCTTCTGTTTTCATTTTAGTGACCGATAGGGTTTGCTCTCCCAAACCCTAACATTGTTTATTGTTTATTTTCTCCTTGGTTTTTAGTATCTTGACGGAAAGGAAGAATCCCATCAGGCTCTTCCTCTTTCATTCTATTTTTGTTTCTCATTATATTCAAGTCAATTTGATGTTCCGTCACCTTTATGTTCTTTCGGTTATCGTTATGAGAAACTTATCCTTTTGGAATACGTTATCTCTCCCTATCGGCCCCTTTATAAATAAATAAATAAATAAATAAATAAATCAATAAATAAATAAATAAATAAATAAATACACACACACACACGCACACTCATACCCAAACTACACATCCTACTACTTGTTGTATATATCTACTGTATTATTGTTCTAAATTGTACTATGTATTATGTATCATGTATGTTTATTGTATTGCACTCGTGGGGCTTGCCCCGTTGACAATAAAGAATTAATAATAATAATAATAATATAAATATCAATATATACTAGACACATTCTACTGTGCATCATTGCTGTTTTCTGTGCCATCAGCAATTCTTATCACAATATCACATCAAAAATTGCTTTATATCCAATGTTTCTTTATTATGCATGAGTTCTTAATTAGTGAGAGCTGTTAGCGGAAAAATATTGCAAATCCGGATACCAGCGTGAAATTTTGCATGGGGGTAGATAAAAATATCAGAATTAAAAATCCGCCGGGAGGCAAGCGATATCTCACCCCCAACACCCCCTAAATCATCCCCTAAAATTAGAATAATTCATAGCACTAACCCAAAAAAGAATTTTTATTCAAATTAGTTATTTAAATTATGTTTTAATGTGTTTTAACCCAATCGGCCTATTCTCATTTCCTAAACCACATTTTTTCAACCCCCATCCCTAATTGTTTATAATATTTTTACCTTGATTTCCAGCATTTACCAGTGAGGCACCTAGGGAGTTATCAGCATGAAATTTGGCATGATGGTTCATAATAACCTGAAAAATAATAATCCGCCGGGAGGCAAGCGATATTCCACCCCTTTTGTTCTCTACCACCCTTAACTTTGGGAAAAACGTAAGGTAGTATTTAATACATTTTGAATATTTCAATTGCTGATTAAAATTATGAGTCGATGTGTTATAGTCCAGTCAACAAATCATTCATACAAAACAAACAATTTTTTCACCCCAACCCTAATAATCATACTTTTAGTGACAAACACTGTTTAGTAAGTTACCAACATGAAATTTGGCATGGTGGTAGATAAAAATATAAAATTACTATTCCGTTGGGAGGCAAACAATATTTTACCCCTAGTGCCCTCTATCATCCCTTAAAATTGGATTTGGTACTAGGTTGTATTCAGTACATTGAAATTATTAAAATTATCCAATAATATTATGCTCAAGCATGTTTCCATCCAATCAACCTAATTTCTCGTGTTTTTTCTACCCCCACCCCTAATAGTGATTTTTTTCATCAACACTTATTAGCATGAAATTTGGCATGGTGATAGATAAAAATATAAGAATTACTATTCCGTTAGGAGGCAAACTATATTTCACCCCTAGTGCCCTCTATCACCCCTTAAAATTGGATTAGGTTACTAGGTTGTATTCTATACATTGTAATTATTAAAATTATTCAAAAATATTATGCTCAAGCAGGGTTTCCATATTCCAATCAACCTAATTTCTCGGTTTTTCTACCCACCCCTTATAGTGATTTTTTTCATCAACACTTATTAGCATGAAATTTGGCATGGTGATAGATAAAAATATAAGAATTACTATTCCGTTAGGAGGCAAACTATATTTCACCCCTAGTGCCCTCTATCATCCCTTAAAATTGGATTGGTACTAGGTCGTATTCTATACATTGTAATTATTAAAATTATCCAATAATATGATGCTCAAGCATGTTTCCATCCAATCAACCTAATTTCTTGTGTTTTTTCTACCCCCCCCTAATAGTGACTTTTTCATCAACACTTATTAGCATGAAATTTGGCATGGTGGTAGATAAAAATATAAGAATACTATTCCGTTGGGAAGAAAACGATATTTCACCCCAAGTACATCCTTAAAAATTGGAAAAGAGTGTTCAATGATTCGTTTTTTCCATGGGTGGTTATCTGGAAGAAAGTATTCAATTAAAAATCTAATTAAAATTCAATAGTTTTGGTTATTTAAAAAATACAATAATAAGCATGTTACAAGTATCTATGTATGGTATGGTATCTATGATTACATGGTACAAGGTGGTATTTTCATAAAAATTTGTTACGAGTTTTGGGGCTGTGATATTACACTGTCACTTCAGACAAACAAAACGTCCTTGTTTAGAAACTGCATTAAGAAAAGAAGCTCCCTATAAAATACCACCTTGTACCATGTAATCATAGATACCAACGCATAACATGCTTATTATTGTATTTCTTAAAAAATCCAAAACTATTGAATTTTAATTAGATTTTTAATTGAATACTTTCTTCCAGATAACCACCCATGGAAAAAAACGAAATCATTTAACACTCTTTCCAATTTAAAGGGATGTACTTGGGGTGAAATATCGTTTACTTCCCAACGGAATAGTAATTCTTATATTTTTATCTACCACCATGCCAAAATTTTATGCTAATAAGTGTTGATGAAAAAAGTCACTATTAGGGGTGGGGTAGAAAAAAACACAAGAAATTAGTTTGATTGGATGGAAACATGCTTGAGCATCATATTATTGGATAATTTTAATAATTACAATGTTATAGAATACGAACTAGTACCAAATCCAATTTTTAAAGGGGTGATAGAGGGCACTAGGGGTGAAATATAGTTTGCCTCCTAACGGAATAGTAATTTTTATATTTTTATCTATCACCATGCCAAATTCATGCTAATAAGTGTTGATGAAAAAAAAACACTATTAGGGGTGGGGTAGAAAAACACGAGAAATTAGGTTGATTGGAATATGGAAACATGCTTGAGCATAATATTATTGAATAATTTTAATAATTACAATGTATAGAATACAACCTAGTACCTAATCCAATTTTAAGGGATGATAGAGGGCACTAGGGGTGAAATATAGTTTGCCTCCTAACGGAATAGTAATTCTTATATTTTTATCTATCACCATGCCAAATTTCATGCTAATAATGTTTATGAAAAAAATCACTAATTAGGGGTGGGGGTAGAAAAAACACGAGAAATTAGGTTGATTGGATGGAAACATGCTTGAGCATAATATTATTGATAATTTTAATAATTTTAATGTAAATTTAATACAACCTAGTACCAAATCCAATTTTAAGGATGATAGAGGGCACTAGGGGTAAAATATTGTTGCCTCCCAACGGAATAGTAATTGTTATATTTTTATCTACCACCATGCCAAATTTCATGTTGGGAACTTACTAAACAGGTTTGTCACTAAAAGTATGATTATTAGGGTTGGGGGTGAAAAAATTGTTTGTTTTGTATGAATGAAATTTTTTGACTGGACTATAACACATCGACTCATAATTTTAATCAGCAATTGAAATATTCAAAATGTATTAAATACTACCTTTCGTTTTTCCAAAGTTAAGGGTGGTAGAGAACAAAGGGTGGAATATCGCTTGCCTCCCGGCGGATTATTACTTTTTCAGGTTATTATGAACCATCATGCCAAATTCATGCTGATAAACTCCCTATTTGCCTCACTGGTAAATGCTGGGAAAACAAGGTAAAAATATTATAAACAATTAGGGATGGGGGTTGAAAAAATGTGGTTTAGGAAATGAGAATAGGCCCATTGTGTTAAAACACATTAAAACATTTAAATTTTTAAAAACTATTTGAATAAAAATTCTTTTTTGGGTTAGAGCTATGAATTATTCTAATTTTAGGGGGTGATTTAGGGGGTTGGGGGGAGATATCGCTTGCCTCCCGGCGGATTTTTAATTCTGATATTTTATCTACCCCAATGCAAAAAATTTCACGCTGGTACCCGGATTTGCAATATTCAAGTGTTCCTTCCCCTTTACAGCTCTCACTAAATCTATAGTAGCACATGCTATTGTTTTGCATCTACTCTACTTTAACATAAACACTGTGTTTATCATTATTAATCAATTAATGAATCATCATATATATATCAATATTATCAATCATCATACATATCAATCATCAATATCCATATCAACTATCAATTATGCTTTATATCCAACTATTCAATTATGCTTCTATATCCAACTGTGTATATCATTATAATTACTATCACTTTTATTTTATAATTATTAATTACATAACTATTTACTTTCTCTGCAAAGAGTTATACTTGTACACTGTACTAGTCTAAGTGAATAAAAATATCTATCTATCATCTATCTATCTATCTATCTATCTATCTATCTATCTATCTATCTATCTATCTATCTATCTATCTATCTATCTATCTATCTATCTATCTATCTATCTATCTATATCCCAGTCCCCTATCTCTGGGCTCCTTGTGGCGGTCACTCCCTTCCTTGTGACCCTGCAGTTTGTCTCCAACTCCTCCCCACATCTCCTAGACCTAACGGTGGACGCGCCCTTGAACCCATCCCACACCCCTAGGAAGTCATCTCAGTCCCCTATCTCTGGGCTCCTTGTTGCGGTCCCTCCCTTGCCTCCAATTGTCGATTGCCAATTGGTCGGCGACAGTGTTGGGTCAGTTCTTTTTTAAAATGAACTTTCTAAAAGTTCAGTTCACAGCTCAAATAATGAACTTTTAAAAGGTTCAAGTTCTTTTAAAACCTAAAATTTTGAAAAGTTCAAGTTCGTCTAAAATATGAACTAAGTTCTTTTAAAAGTTCTTTTGTTAAAAAAATCACTATTTTATTAAAGGTTGGCGAGAAATGAAGAAAAACATTAAGGTCGTGCGAGTATTACTTTTTCAAGTCGAGTTCGAGTAGTTAACAAAAAACTTCAAATCTATAAGTTGTTTTTGTATTTATGTAGGCCCTATCTAGGCAATCTAGGCAATCTAATTACCAAATTAATTTTTTGCTTCAATGCATTAGCATAGCCTTTGCAAGTGGCCAAAATAATTCACCATTACTATACAATCCTGTCAAATAAGAATTATTGGAGAAAAAAATTGCGATGTCGCTAAATTTTTGCAGAGACCTTCCTTAAATAATAATTATCAACATACTAAAACTCCCCTACATTCGGACTGGAGCTTCGGCCGCCATATTGGAAAATGGCGGCCAAAAAGTGTTTGTTATCGAATATCTCCAAATTTGTTTGAGATAGACAAAATATCTCAATGGCAGAAATATTCCCCATTTATTTCCCTACAAAACAGGGGTCTTCTATAATTTTGGTAGGGGCAACGTTACGTCACAAAATCGTGGTTTATATGTTGCTTATTGGAGTACCAGCTTATTTCCAAATTGTCACGCCCAGCATCAAACAATGCCCGGTAAATCCGTAGAAATCGATTTAAATACAAAAGGACTTTTGTACGGGGTTCATAAAAGCTTCCATTAGTATTTTAAAAAATCAGTTCTGCGAAATCGGATTTTGCATTTACCCGGAATTTGGGTTTTTCCATTGTTGGCATTTCCTAAAAAATGCCAATATTTTACTGTCCATTATTAAGCACTAAATAGCATTGGAGGAAAAATTCTTTCTACGCACATTGAAATGACTTAAATAATGATCCGATTACAACCAAAGTTTAAATCCAATATGGCTGCTAATTCCTAATATTCACAATATGAATACTGTTTTTCGTACTGTTTTTACACTCTTTTTTGTTACATAATTCACTTTGATGTTGTGGATATTAGGAATTAGCAGCCATATTGGATTTAAACTTTGGTTGTAATCGGATCATTATTTGAGTCATTTCAATGTGCGTAGAAAGAATTTTTCCTCCAATGCTATTTAGTGCTTAATAATGGACAGTCAAAAAGGGCATTTTTTAGGAAATTCCAACAATGGAGAAACCCAAAAGATTCCGGGTAAATGCAAAATTCTATTTCGCAGACCTGATTTTTTAAAATACTAATGGAAGCTTTCATGAACCACCGTACAAAAGTCCTTTGTATTTAAATCGATTTCTTACGGATTTACCGGGCATTGTTTGATGCTGGGCGTGAAAATTTGTAAATGAGCTGGTACTCCAATGAGCAACATTTAAACCACGAATTTGTAACGTAACCGTTGCCCCTACCAAAACTATAGAAGACATCTGTTTTGTAGGGAATTTAATGGGGATTATTTTTACTATTGAGATATTTTGTCTATCTCAAACCAATTTGGAGATATTCGATAACAAACACCTTTTGGCCGCCATTTTCCAATATGGCGGCCGAAGCTCAGTCTGATTGTAGGGGAGTTTTAGTATGTTGTTTAGTATTATATAAGGAAGGTCTCTGCAAAAATTCAGCGACATCGCAAATTTTTTCCTCCAAGCGTCAATATACGATCTTATTTGACAGGATTAATATCCATTTTACTAGGTACAAGCTAGTTAAATTCAAATCTGTCTACACCACACAAGTGCAATTAATCCAGTCCCTGACCATAAGACCCGTAGGAATTTCGACCTCGATGGAATTTTTCTTCTGATCCTGTTAGGGTATATCTTAGGGATAAAAAAAAATCTTGGGTAGACATCTGGCATTCCGGGCCTAAGTTTTTTACGACGCCATCTTGTTTTGGGCATATACATATAGTACATGCTCTAGGTTTTCATACATTTTCTATACTTTTGATTATAGCTGTAATAAATCTGACGTTATATTTGGATTCTTCATAAAATTTCAAATAAAATAATACTAATTTGGTCTTCCTGGGAACATTGTGGGATTATTTTTAGGGAATTACATATTATTAGTCCAGCATAATAGGTGCACTAATACACACATACAATCCCTGACCATAAGACCCGTAGGAATTTCGACCTCGATGGAATTTTTCTTCTGATCCTGTTAGGGTATACCTTAGTAAAAAAAAAACTTGGGTAGACATCTGGCATTCCGGAACAAAGTTTTTTACGACGCCATCTTGTTTTGGACTAATGTATATAGTGCACGCTCTAGGTTTTCATACATTTTCTATACTTTTGAATACAGCTAAAATAAATTTGACATGTGATTTGGATTCTCCGTGACATTTCCAATTAAATTATACTAATTTGGTCTTCCTGGGTACATTTTGTGGCTATTTATTGGAAAATAAAAAATAAAATTCATCACAAAAATTGTATATTATTTTTTATTTATTTTTTTACTCGTCATGGAATGCAAGTGGAATAAATAGACTGCAACTTATTTACAATTAATAATACAAAATATAAAAAAAAACTTGGGCTGACATCTGGCATTCCGGAACAAAGCTTTTACGACGCCATCTTGTTTTGGGCTTATGTAAAAATAGTGCACGCTCTAGGATTTCATACATTTTCTATATTTTTGAATACAGCTATAATAATCTGACATGTGATTTGGATTCTCCGTGACATTTCCAATTAAAAATACAAATTTTGGTCTTTCTGGGTACATTTTGCGGCTATTTATTGGAAAATAAAAAATAAAATTCATCACAAAAATTTTATATTATTTTTTATTTATTTTTTTACTCGTCATGGAATGAAGTGGAAATAATGGCGTTTTCCATTGGCATGCACTCAGCGAGTGCAGAGATGTCATTGTTGTCGACTTTCACTTGAATAACATTGCTAAACTGAACAAATGTAGAGACAAGTGACAATTCTGTGCAGACTAGGGCGCACTAGTGCGACCTGCGAATTAAAAACACCATTAGACTGAAATTGAACCCTTTGAGAGGGCAGGGCGGTGGTGGTAGATTTGGGTTGATTCTATTGTTGTAACAAAAGAAGAATCGTTGCATGTCCAAATATAGTATCCTAGCAGCAAACAGCATTGTATTTGTTAAAGAAACAACAAAGTGTAATTAATATTAATTGAATTATATTGTTGAAGATGAAAGTGATAGAAGTAATTGTGATATATGTGGTAAGTTTTTTAAGTTTTTTTTTACACTTTTGAGGGCGAATGATTCGTACAATGACAGATAAAAAGGTAATTCTGGGGCTGAAATTATGTCGAGGTGTAGCACTAAAGGCAGTGACTGTAGATATATCTAAGTGCATCATATGCCAAATATATCAACCCGGACAGAATTTAATAAAAAAAATAAAAAAAGGGCTTTTTAGCCCCTTTAAATTCTGTCTTGGTTGATATATTTGGCATATCGATGGTGAAGAACCAATACCTTCTATCTGCCAAAAAGCAAATTGTTCAGGAGAGCATTAAAACTGATTTTAAAATAGTAACTAGTTGGCGGTGGCAGATAGGAGATATTGATGTAAGCAATGATGTAAAGTAGTACTATATGTCTCTTTTGGAGATGTTTAAGCATTGTTAGATAGGAGCTTTGAATATCAAAAAATTCGAAATAATTTTGTGTATCCATAGACACAGAAATCTCATTTTTGCAGAAAATGGCAGATAGAAGGTATTGGTTCTTCACCATCGATATGATGCACTTAGATATATCTACAGTCACTGCCTTTAGTGCTACACCTCGACATAATTTCAGCCCCACAATTACCTTTTTATATGTCATTGTCCAAATCATTCGCCCTCAAAAGTGTAAAAAAAAAACTTAAAAAACTTACCACATATATCACAATTACTTCTCATCTTCAACAATATAATTCAATTATTATTAATAACACTTTGTTGTTTCTTTAACAAATACAATGCTGTTTGCTGCTAGGATACTATATTTGGACATGCAACGATTCTTCTTTTGTTACAACAATAGAATCAACCCAAATCTACCACCACCGCCCTGCCCTCTCAAGGGGTACAATTTCAGTCTAATGGTGTTTTTAATTCGCAGGTCGCACTAGTGCGCCCTAGTCTGCACAGAATCGTCACTTGTCTCTACATTTGTTCAGTTTAGCAATGTTATTCAAGTGAAAGTCGACAACAATGACATCTCTGCACTCGCCGAGTGCATGCCAATGGAAAACGCCATTATTTCCACTTCATTCCATGACGAGTAAAAAAATAAATAAAAAATAATATAAAATTTTTGTGATGAATTTTATTTTTTATTTTCCAATAAATAGCCGCAAAATGTACCCAGAAAGACCAAATTAGTATTATTTAATTGGAAATGTCACGGAGAATCCAAATCACATGTCAGATTTATTATAGCTGTATTCAAAAGTATAGAAAATGTATGAAAACCTAGAGCGTGCACTATATACATAAGCCCAAAACAAGATGGCGTCGTAAAAAGCTTTGTTCCGGAATGCCAGATGTCTACCCAAGTTTTTTTTTTATATTTGTGTATTATTAATTGTAAAATAAGTTGCAGTCTATTCATTCGACTTGCATTTAATGACGAGTAAAAAAATAAATAAAAAATAATATACAATTTTTGTGATGAATTTTATTTTTTATTTTCCAATAAATAGCCGCAAAATGTACTCAGGAAGACCAAATTAGTATTATTTAATTGGAAATGTCACGGAGAATCCAAATCACATGTCAGATTAATTATAGCTGTATTCAAAAGTATAGAAAATGTATGAAAACCTAGAGCGTGCACTATATACATAAGTCCAAATCAAGATGGCGTCGTAAAAAACTTTGTTCCGGAATGCAAGATGTCTACCCAAGATTTTTTTTATCCCTAAGGTATACCCTAACAGGATCAGAAGAAAAATTCCATCGAGGTCGAAATTCCTACGGGTCTTATGGCCAGGGACTGGATTAAATATTTAATCATTTAAATATAGGTACTTGAAGTTGGTCTTGTGGTTAGCGTATCTGCTTCCAATGCAGAAGGTCCAGGGTTCGATTCCCGCTAAAGTCAGAAGTTTTTTAACTTCTGATTTGGACTTCAGTCCATCAGTTCTTGTCTTAGGAGTTTGTAAACGGTGACTTTGGAGCCGTCCTAGCAACGAAGCACATAATAAATTCAGAGTTGTTCTGAATCGGCCTTGTTGATTCTGGCGTTGATTCGCGGGTGTTCGCACTGTCCATACCACTGATTGCTATATTTCCTATTAAAAAAAATATTGATCTTTGGTTGGTTATCGCTCACTCGTCGATTGCGTCGGGGCCTGCAGGGTTGGCTTGGTCGCTTTGATTTAAAGTCCCCCACTGAAAATCAGTTATATAACTGAGTGGGTAGACTCTAAATAAAATTTATTTATTATTTATTTACACAACTTGTATTAAATTATCCTAATGAGCTTAATACCTAACTCATACTAAAGCAACTTGGAGCCCCCCGCCCGGGAAAACTATTCACAGATGTTGTTTTTGGTAGCAAAATGTTTGGAATTGATTTATGATAATAATAATAAGAACAATATGACTTCCAGATTAAATTTCGAAACTATATTATTACGCACACGAAGCACGGAGATGGGCCTCATATTTGTCAAAGAAGTTGCATTAGTAAGTTATGAAATTCGAGCTCTGCTGGTGGTCTTGTAGCAGGGTTTGACGGGGTGGGGGGGGGTCATAGATCGCGATCTTCCCACGGCTGACGGCGGTCGGACCATATAGTTGAGCTGTCTTTGATCTTGTTGATGATATTTTTTTCATTCTCGTCGACCAGCTTGTAAAATTACAGCAGATACTTAGCATTTTAGGCTTCTAAAATTTATTTGTTTCCGAATTAGTTGGCGTGCATCTTTTTAAGTAAGTTAGACTTCGTGAATCGTGCGTGACCTTGTCAAAATCAGCTGAACGTACGTCAACGTAGGCCAACGATGGAACAACGATTTGTTATTGTTTTTAGCGGCGACAGCGGCGAGTCGACGGCTGCTCGACGCACCGAAAGAACTTTCAAATGAACTTTCTAAAACTGAAAAGTTCGTTTTCGGAAAGAACTTTTAAAAGTTCAAGTTCATTCATTTAAAAAAAGAGTAAGTTCACTGAAAACTTCACAAAAAAAGAACGCGTTCGCGAGAACGCAATCTTTTTAAAAGTTCCTTCTCCAACACTGGTCGGCGATTGCCGGTTTAGGAAAATCAAGTAGATATTGCTTAATTTTTTATTTTTAATTAATTATTATTAGTCTCTTCTTTTCATATGCCCACAATGGACATTATTCATGTCATCATGCGTTTTCTAGTTAGCCAGTAGAGACAGGACTCCTGTTCCATGCCATCTGGCATTTTGTCCCGTTCTGTCTTTATATATGTACATTGAAAAATATGTTTCCTGTCTTGCTCGCCAGCTCCACACATCCGACAGACACTAGATTCCAAAATTCCAAATCTATGGAGGTGCTTTCCAAACAAGTTATGTCCCGTTTGAAGCCGGAATTGAGCTGTTTCAGTTTTTCTACTGTAGCACTTACCAGTCGGCCTCATTTTAGTGTACTCTTCCCATGGTTTATTCCGCCCCTTCTCTTGCCATTCTTTACGGACCGCTTTGCATGTCGATGCATGCGGGTGAGACTTGAGAGATTTATGCGACAGTTTTTTACTTTCTTGTTGCTTTTTGCTACCTTGTTTGGCTAAGTAGTCAGCCTTCTCATTACCATATATGCCACAATTGGCCGGTATCCATTGTAGCACAATTTGGTTCCCATCGTTCATGAGGCGTAGAATCTGTAGTTTAGTTTGTCTAATTTCGGGTTCTGCTTCCTCCCTTTTTTATTATTTATTACTAGGAAAACGCTAAAGTCCCGCCGCGTTGATGGATGAGCTTTTTAAAGTTTCTAGTTTGTGTGGGATATCTTTACTTTTGCAAGTGCTTTGTTTTGCTGCCTACGCATTGTAGGTGAATGTTGTCAAGTTTCTTTTGTTTCTTGTCAATTGGTATTATTTACCGTAAAAACTTAATTTAAAAGTTTTATTTCTATGTATTCTGGCAAACTTTTTCAACTTTTTCTTTCAAAAGGTACTACATCACCATA
Organism: Sweltsa coloradensis; assembly: GCA_024449915.1. Lineage (NCBI taxonomy): Eukaryota > Metazoa > Arthropoda > Insecta > Plecoptera > Chloroperlidae > Sweltsa > Sweltsa coloradensis. The sequence continues at coordinate 8,054 of JAMZAV010007100.1, read as the reverse complement.
ACCTTAATGTCCATGTATAATATGAACGTTGTAGCCCCACCCGTTTGGTCAGAATTGGCCCAAATGGCACGAAAATATCGTACAAAAAAACAAAAATCTTATATTAAAAGCTTTATTTCTATAGATTCTGGCTAACTTTTTTAACTTTTTCTTTCAAAATGTACTATATCACTATAACCTTAATGTCCATGTATAATATGAACGTTGTAGAGCCACCCGTTTGGTCAGAAATGGCCCAAATGGCACGAAAATATCGCACAAAAAATCGAAAAAAATCGTAAAAGTACGATATTCATGAGAAATATTACTTCGATTGTACCCAAAAACGTGGCAAGTCTAAGTTCAGAGATTTCGAAGGTCCTGTCAAATTTTCATTAAGATCGCATATGCCGTTTGCCCGGTAGAGAGCGAACAAACAGACGGAAAAAAAAAACAAACAAAAAACACCCGAGCTAAATTTTATGGGGGGTCAGTGAAATTGAAGTCTTCGCTCCGCTCATCCAATTATATTTATTTATTTATTATTTATTTATTATTTTTTTAATTTAATTTATATTTATTTATTTATAAATTATTATTAGTAAATTTTCAAGAAGTGTGCACGCTTTTGTAGGCCTATGTGCAGTGTTGTAAAGTAACTGAGTAAAAGTAATTGAGTAAAAGTAATTAGTTACTTTTTGAGTAATTGAATTACTATTTCAATTACTTTTATTTTAAAGTAACTGTAACTGTAACTGAATTACTTTTAAAAGTAATTATACTCAGTTTTCAGTTACTTTTTAACTGTTACTTTTGCCAACCATGCTTGTTTACAGTTCAGTAATATAAAATTAAAATTATATCACAACGTCTGAAACTAAAACAATATTTTTAATTTTTGATGTTTTTTTATTAATTTTTTTTTTTGGTACTTTTAGTATGGAACGAGATTTTTCTGTTGACTTAACTTGCATTCCTATTTCTGAATTTGTCTTGGTCAACATGACAACAATACACCAAAGCAACTGCTAGTTGCAACGAAAAATTGCAATAGATAAACAATTCCTTTGAATTCTACTAGGCCGCTTCGCGAACGCTTTTTCCTGATTGATGAGCTTTTTATTAAATATTTCTGTCCAAAGTTTAAGTTTTTAAGTAAGGATCTCATTACTTTTTCTATGGTTACTTGATATAACTTGTTAAATATATTCTTGTAAAGGCTTATATTAAAACCTTTATTACTATGAATTTTAATTTAATTTGTTCTTTCAAGAGACACTAGGCCTACATCACCACAATCTTAATGTCAATGTAAAATATGAACGTTGTAGCCCTACCAATTTGGTCAGAATCGGCCCAAATGTCACGAAATTATCGTATTATGGACCGGGGAAAAAATCTTAAAAGTACGATTTCTATGAGAAATATTTCTTAAAATGTCTCTAAAACCATAACATATATAATTTTAGTAATTTTAAACGGTCCCATAAAGTTTCATCAAGATCGAAGTAGCCGTTTGCTAAATATCACGAAAATATCTCATTAAAAATCGAAAAAAGTCGAAAAAGTACGATAATAAGAAATATTTGATCGATTGTACCCAAAAACGTGGCAAGTTTTATTCAGAGATTGTGAAAGTCCGATCAAATTTTCATCAAGATCGCATGCCGTTTGCCAGTTCGAGCGCGAACAAACAGACAAAAATACAAAAATAAATAAATAAAATAAAATAAATAAATAAAAAACATTTGAGCCAATTTTTTTGAGGGATCAGTCGCTCATCCAATTAGACTAGGAAGCTTCGCAAACGCTGTTTTTAGTCGCGTTTATGGATTATTTGGTTTCACCCTCTATGCTTCTTCGTTTAATAAAAACTATATTTTCTAATTTTGCAATATTTTCACGAACAAGGGTTGGTGGTTGCATCATCTGTATTATTATTATTATTATGATTATTATTATTATTATTATTATTATTATTATTACAATTATTATTCACAACTAACAAATATGAATTGTTTTGTTCCATAATGAGTAGGGGTCCAGGAAAGATATTTTTTTAATTGAAAAATTATGGTCATTAAAATTCAAATTATGCTTTATTTTGCATTTTCGTTATTTTTTTAAAACATCACTAAATGTGCCTTTTCTGTGCGATTTAATAAGGTAAATCTAATAATCAATTCAGGCATGATTGGTAAAGTCAGATAAAGACACTACAAAACATTGACAAAATGGTTGTTTTAGTGGAAAACGGTCATTCAATGATTTTTTACGTGATTTTTCTGCAATTAATACTAATAAAACGGTTAGCTTTGCTGATTGGGCGGTAAAAAATGATAAAAAGCTTTATTTCATGATTTCATACAAAATGGAAAATTTTGTCCTTTTGGTGCGGTTTCAATTTGCATTTTTAATATCATGAGCCATGAAACCGTATGAAAAACATGTTTCAGGTATTTTTAAGAATTAATATAATTTTTTGCTGATTGCGAAATCCCTGGATCCCTCATAATGAGTAGCAGTAGTAATGAAGGATCTTAGTCTATAAGCCTGAGTTATAAAATATATAATTAATTGAACAAAAAACAGTTTGTGTAATTATTTTTAGAAAAAAAATCTGTTCGTCATGCTTTTAGTAATGAATTTTTAAGAAAGTAACTTAAAAAGTAACTCAGTTACTTCATGAAGTAACTGTAACTGTAACTCAATTACTTTGGCAATAAAGTAACTGTAACTGTAACTGAATTACTTTTGCAAGCAAGTAACTGTAACTGTAACTGAATTACTTTACAAAAGTAACTTTTACAACACTGCCTATGTGTGTACAAACCTGTTACAAAGCATCTTATTAGCAACCCGTACGCTTAGTTGACAATGTTCAATGTTACGTTAGATTAGGGTTGCCAACCGGCCGGTTTTTGACCGGCACGCCGGTTTTTTACCTACTTGGCCGGTTGCCGGTCAGTCCCTTCGACCGGCAATAGTGTTGCCAGTTTTTTACGTAAATAACCCATTATACTAAAAACATTACAAAATATAGGGCCTACACAAAAAACTAAAATAAATATTTAAAAACCATCCTAATCATTGTTTCCAAAATGCCACTTAATTAGTAAACATTGCTCTTCTCCACTTCCCCTTGACCTTCCCAGCCAACCCCCTCACCAGACAGCGAACAAGGCAGTAGGCTGGCCAAAGACTGCCACACTGCACTGCAGTCCACTATCAATGCCGTTTCTACGGGAAAGTTTGTGCACGAATCCGACGATGACATTGACTCTCCGCGAAAAAATAAAGTACACAAGACTCCTTCAAGCAGCAAGATCAACTGCTAAATACTCATTCACGATTAAGAGTAAACATGTTATTTGATCATAATTCCTTTAAATCTGTTAATGCTGTTTACGTAGTCTAATTTACTGCTTTGAGAATCGTGACATGACAAATTGAAATTAAGACAAAAAATTATTCGTGGTTTATTTGAATTTATTATCCTTAGGCCTAAATTACTTATGAATAAAAATATGCCCATTGCCTACTCGAATTATGATACTCGGCATATCAGCGGATGTAATATTATAATCTATTACCTCAGTGACTTTTTCATTTTTGGTGGTTTTCCAGTTTTGAGGGGCACAAAAACTACATTGTTTTGGTATATCATCCAACCCACTACTTTATTCGAAAACGCACCAAATGCAATCTAAAAAGCTAAATTTCAAAATTTTCGCCTGCAGCACTATAGTTGGGGGGGTCTGCCCCCAAACTCCCCCGTGCTTGGTCCCTTCCCCACGAATTTACAGGAAGGCCGGTTTTTCCCGTGATCAGAGTTGGCAACCCTACGTTAGATTCGGTTTCATAATTTTAAATTAGGCACGAAGAGAAAATGAAAATAATAGGATGTTAAAAATATATGAAAACAATAATATAAATTATAATGTAAACATGCATACAAATTGAATCTATTTACCACCGCGGACCACCTGTTGAGAACCACTGTCTAGTATTACCCAGTGGGGACTAGCTTTGTTGCATTTTTATTATGTTCTACAAAATACTTTACAGACTAAGATTATCTCAATTATCACAATTAAAAGTTAAAACAGAGCTAAAATCACATCTTCTTTATGTCATCTTTTGTTTTCAATTATTTCAATTTTTGACTTCTTAAAAATATATAAAAACTGTTTGTTATTTTAACTTCATATTTCATGCAACCATGGTATTTATATATACTTGTTTTTTGTGTTTATTTTTGGGTATTTTTTCGTTCTCTGTATTGTCACCTTCTTATAATTTTAATTTGTCTGTTACACCCTACAGTTAGGCCATGTTCTGGCTTAGTGGGTTTTTTGATCACATAAAGTTTATTACATTTTGTTATGTATGTAGTATTATTATTTGTTCAACGATAAACGTTTTAAAAAAACAGATGGGTTAAAAAACTTATACAATGGCCGCCAAAGGTGAATGAATTTCAGAGAAATGTGGACTTTTGGCCCAAATATGGCGTCATATTCAGTGTTTGAGCATGTGGAAGCAATTGAAATGATTGTGATTTGAGATTTATTTCCGAAGCACTTTTAAAAGCAAAATTTTTAATTTTCACCTTGCTTTTGACAGAAATGTCTAATTTGAGAATTCATTAAAGGGGCTATTAGGTACATCAAAAAATTATTTTTTACCACATAATTAGACGAGGGAGCGACTTGAGGATTTTCCATTTAAGAAATATGGCTCTTCCGTGATTTGTGGGTGTGTGTGTGTGGTCTGTGTGAAAAAAAGTCGAATCGCTGAACAGATTGCGCTGAAATTTTAAACAGACATCCGGTACGAATTTTCTAAGAACTGTTAACACATAAAAATACGTCAATCTGGCGAGTTCTACGTATAAATAATTATATATACCAAATAGTGCTATAATTGCCATACATTGTAATAGTTTATAAATATAATTAAAAACTACGGTAAAAATTTCTAATGACATTTTTGTAGAGCATTAAAAACCCATTAAAACAATACCTGGTTTATCCAAATCTGATGATTACTTCTTGAGTTACAGCAATTTTAAGAATCATTTTGGCGGCCATCTTGTGGATACCATGACAGGTGACTTTTTTGCTACCATGCGTGTCCCCCGTGAAAATAACATTCTAAAATATGTCTTTTCCCAGCTCCTAAATTTTGGTGCTGGTTTCCAGCTTTGAAATGTTTTTATGCTTGTTCCACGAACTAATGGTTGTTATTAAGCGAGTGAAGCGAGCGTTTCCATTTGACTCTGCCGGAAAAAATAGTCGCTGGTTTTGTTTTGTTTTGTTTTGTTTGTTTGTATGTCTCGCCATAACGTTCGAACGGAGGCTCGGATCGAGTTGAAATTTGGACCATCCGCAAGCTTCGTTCTCGATTGAATGCCATTAGTTTTGTGACAAAATCGTTCAAAAAGTTAAAAAGTTACATTAAAGTTAATCGAAAGTTTTTTTTTCAAACTAAACGGCGACAAAATCTGAGGTGGCCAAATCATTTAGAACGTCCGTCCGGTCACGAATATGTTAATTTTATTTTGATCTGATAAGTAGTGTAGATGGAAATTACATTTTAACAAAAGTAACGTTACCATGGCAACGAAAAGTCGCACGAGGTTCGCACTATGCACTGCCACCTAGAAGTAATCAAAATACTATCAAGGAAGCAGTGTATTATTTATTACCAAAGAGTTAAAATAGTTTTCCCAAAGAAATGTTTGTCAAGGTCCTCTAGATGGCGGTGGATTTTATCCACAAAGTAAAGTTTTACCTACGGGTTTAACCAAATACCTTGGCAATAATAAATAATATTGGAAACATGGCCCCTTGGACAGCGAACATCGCAAAATTTTAAAATTTAAAAAAAAATGTACAATGCGGGTCTAGCTATAGCACGTGCTCGCTTATCAATGCGTCCAAGTGAGCGTTTCCTAGTAAGGAGATATTATAGAGCAACAAAAAAAAAATTTGATTACTCCCTGATTTGCTGTTCCTGATTTTTGGCAAACCTCATATTCGTTTGAGTGGGATCGTCTAATAAATCAGTTTTATCTTTTTGTTTTTTGTTTTTTTTCTTTGTTTCTTTTTTTCTTTCTTTTTTCTTCCCTTTTCTTATTTTTCCACCACTTTTTTATATTTGATTCATTAATTAATTGCATTTAATATCCATTTTATTTGTTACCAAAATTGTTGTGTTATAATGCATTGTTGTAATATTACTATTAGGGATGCACACGATAATCGATATTATTGATCTATAATCAATAATGTATATAATTTCGATGATCGATAACCAAAATTCATTATCGATTATCGAAATATCAAATAATTGGTCAATAGTGGCACGAACCAAACTCTTTATAGAGGGAGATTATCTCACATTGTGCCATGCACTGGCTGGGCTGATGGTGTTATACTCGAGATTTATGTGCTATCAGTCGATAACGGAAGCCAAACACAAGTCACTTGCCACACTTGAGGTTCCACTTATAGGTCGGATCAGAACAGGCTTTGTTGGTGATATCGATATTATTGATAATATCGATTCAATAATGACATAACCATTTTGATAATCGTTAATGAAAAAAGTATCGATGTGCATCCCTAATTACTATTTTAAATATTTACTTAAGTTCATTGTTGTGTCTGCATCTATTAGGCTGGGCCAGTTTAAAAAAAAATGTGTCTCTATCTCAATAGTGGTGTACCAGGGTGTTAAAAGCAGACACCAAAGTTATTCCTACTCAGACGAATATCCTGCATATGACAAACATTGTTGGCAATTTAAATTTTGGATATTTACTCCCCAAAATCCTCCAAAATCCCCTAAAAGTACCATTTTCCCCAATAATTTTTAATAATTCATAACTAGTGAGTGAGATAATTCTCCTAGAATGAACTTTAAAAAAATCAATTGGTAGAAAAAAGTATTTTCAAGAGTTTGGCTAATTCAGATTTTCAGATTGTATCGAAATTACACAAGAAATGGGCCCTCGAAACAGTTTGAACGCAAAGTTTTCAAGTTTTTACTGAGCACTAAAGAAATGTTTCACTTCATTGCAAGTAAACGGTAAAAGATTGAGATGAGATTTTTTCCACACAACATCAAAAACTACTCGTGGCCATGGTACAATCAATGTATTCAATACAGGTAGTTTAGATATTGTGTAATAACTGAAACAAGATCGCCTAATGTAATAATCCGGGGGATGGCGGAGCCTAGCGCTAGGCCACGGAACCAATCACAGCGATCGTACGGATCACGTGATCAGTGCGAGGCGCATGCATGTGACTGCTTGTGCTGTGGTTCGCGCCTTGCAGTTGTAGGCTTTGCTGATGTTCTGGGTGAGTTTGACTGTAAATGTAATAGTTTCTTTGTGACAATACTAAATACTTTTTTAATTATGGCATAATTATTATTACTATGTCGAAAAACAGGGTGGGGTGGGCAGCCTCTTGGCCTAGCGCTGCAAGAATCGACGAGGTGGTTTTAACATTTTCACAACTAATCTGCATTGTAAACATATTTTTATAGGCCTTTATAATACACTCATATGACACAAAAAAAAAACAGTGAACGATTACACGTTAGCCTACGCCAGCGACCTGCTTGTCGAAATTACTCCTACATACCTCTTAAAGTGGCTCCAGCGAGTGTACCAGCGGACTCAAGAGTATAATATTATTAGGCCTATTCAGTAACAGCTTATAAAATAGGGCCTAGTTAGTATTTTTTATATCAGATAATCTTACAACTGTAGTTATTTTACTACAGTAAGTATTGATTTATTTTTAATTGTTACATTTTAGGAAAACCTATTATTTGCATCTTTTATTGGTACAGTTGCTAACTGACTAGTTAAGTATTTGCCAACCTCGGGTCGAAACGTCCCATCAACATAACACGTTAATCACTAAAATTTGGCTAATGGCCAATGGACGAAATAATGCTAAGTTCGTTAAACATTAACATTCAATATGATTGGCTTTCATGTAATTATAAACAATAAATATACAATATGAATTAATTTTAAGGTTTTCGAACATCTT
>JAMZAV010007099.1:0-33669 GCA_024449915.1 Sweltsa coloradensis | reverse complement strand
TGTTACTTGTCCGGCAAAAAGTTTTAAAAGTTCAGCGTTCTCCTACAGATGGGGTGGTGAAAAATACACGAGGGTTTGACAGTATTTTAAAAATTTTTCAACTGATTTCGGATGTGTGTTGTGACGCACGGCCCACCATTGTCGTTCAAGGTCGCTTCTTTTGAATGGATCCCCCCACTCAGCCGGCGAGCGGTCAGGTAGTCAGGGGTAATTGCTTTCTCGAAGCTACCCGGGTGGGGGTTTTCTACCTTTTGTATTCTCTTTCTGTTCTTTTTGTTCTATTTATTTATTGACTTTTTTTTGTTTAATTGCAAATATCTAATAAAATTTGTTGAAATGTTAAGCGTGGTCTTGAATTTGTTTTTTTGGACGTAATTCTACGATAAAAACTGACGAGTTTACGGATAATGATTCTATAATAATATGTGAATAAATTTACATTCAATAAAACATTGATCCATATTTCAGCCCAGTTTGATCGTAGACACTAGGAAAAAAACCGCATTTCATACTAAAAACACACATTTAAACTGCGTCATTAAATATTTCAATTATAAAAAATTTTTCGCTGAATAAATTTTTTCATCACAATAGATTTGAAATGGACGAAGGCAGGTAAAAAAAAAACATGTTCCTCCCAAACTCCCCTCACTTGAATGTCCCGATGCCTGCCTCGTTATCCTCACGATTTAAAAAAAAAAAAAGTGGGAAAAGGGAAAAGTGTACAAAGATTAGGCCAGGCCCCCCTCGCCTATACTAATTAGTTAAATAGGCTGATGTAGCCCCACTACAAAGCCACGAATAAATGATTTGAAGTAATTCTCATTGTATAATGGCATTCACGCCGACAATTCAGTGGAGAAACCTAGGGCCACACTTGACATTGGTCTTTTTCAAGACCCCAATGTTGCCAATCATAGCTGAAAGGTTGACGAAGGTTTTTTATAGAATATTGGTTTACTGCTGTCACCACTCAGCCCGTCTCATTTATATTCCAACTCGAGAAAAGGTTTTCGAAAACAACCATGCATATGCCATTGCATTATAAACAAGCATTATTTTAACGTTTTCATAATTATAAAAAGGGATTTAATCAATTCCTTGTCAAAAGATGGGTCTGTGGGTGTTTTTAATTTTAATTTTAACCAAATATTAAGATTTGTTTTGCAAATAACTTGACAATGTATTAACTTATTTTACGTCTATCCTATGCAGTTATAAAAACTGATTTACACAAGGACAACTAAATTAAATTATTATATGCCTATATACACATGGATCACGGTGTAATCCGTGTACACAAGAGTGAAGGAACATCCTGGATTCGAACGTGGAACGCAGGACAACAGTAATATGAAATCAATCACATGGGTTCTGCAGTGGTTTATAAACTATTGAAGGGTACTAAGTCATTCGTGTAGCATACCGCTTCTCCTCTAGACAAGTTAATAATTAGTTTATTATTCTGTTATTCTGTTAATTCGTCCAATATTCAATACACACTTTTGAATGAAACTGATGCTAAAATCGCCTTGCAAAAACTCAAATAACCGGAAAAGGCAGGCTAGACAGTGTGTGTATTATAATTTTTACTCGATTCATCAATAATTAAATGATAAGATAGTTACATTACTGGCCAGTGATTGAGTTTTACACAATACATTAATTTATACAGTCTGCAAACCTTTTACAAATGCCAAAAAACAACCCTTTCGAAAAGAATTTGTTGAAGTTGAAAGGATGGAGAGGCGCATGACGAATATAATAGAGGTATTTTACAACCATTTACCCAATCCAAGATGAAATGGGATGACAGGTGTGCGGTCTCTTGTATAAGTGATAGTTAAATCGTGTCATTTTTTTCATTTACTGATATATATATAGTTTATTCAATTCATCAAGTCAAAACAAGGCCTAAAATGTTTTTAATCGAAATTGTAGCTCATTCTAAGCGGAATTGCAAAACAAATAACATAAACTTTTGACATGATTTAATCCGATATTTCCTTAAAATCGATGATAAACACTTCTCCAAAAAACGAAAATGCTTAGAAAAATGTAAATAAGACACTGAATTTATTAAAGTAGAGATAAGGCTTATCAACTACACTTTTAGTTTTGAGACGGTATTCGTCTTTTGCACAATGGGGTTCACTTTGCTACCAAGCACTCCGAAGCATTGTTCAGTTGGAACCCTTTCTAAGGGTTGTACAAAATGCGAATTTGTTGCCCACTGAACAGTCGATGTGAACTCCATTATAGGGTGCACACCAGCGTTTCTTCTGTGATTAGTAATATCTGTGATCGACCTTCGGCAGAGCACAAAGAGCATTGTTAATTTAGCATAACTTGACATATTCATGTTTAGACATATTTTTATCTATACCCGATTGCGTAATCTGTAGATGTTCCATCGCGTTGAAACTGTAATCCTGATGGACTAGGCTGGAGAGAAGCAATCAAGTTGGTCTGTTCCGTTACGTCGTAAGTTGTTACATTATTTAGTCCCTAAAATGATTTGTATGTAAATAATAAAAGGTAAAATTATATTTGCGAAGCGTTGAACGTCAGAGGGGGGGGGGGGGGGCGTAATGCGTAATTTCATAATAAGGGAAATAACTTGAATTTGATGTAACATCACGCGATCTAAAACCGATGCTTTTCAATAGTGGCGCACCCAGGATTTCATCCAGGGGGGTGGGGGGGCAGCCCCCCCAAAAGTGTTCTAAATCGGAAATGCACTATTTGTAAGTGGCAGCGCTGCTGATTAGTGGTGCCGGGTGAAATTTAGGTTGGGTCTAAAAAGTTGCCGCTATAGAGCGTGTGGCGGTCATAAAACCATGGACTTAGAAGGCGTGTAAATCCACGATAAAAACAAAGCGCAGCTCTCATATGAAAATAAAATACCGCAAACTGATCACAGCGCTAAGCTCAAGACGCAACAAGGTGTTTTGTTTTCTTTCTATCTTTCTTTCTTTCTTTCTTTCTTTCTTTTATTTATTTGTTTCAATATTATTTTCATCAAAATCTATCATACATAAGATATATTAAAAGTGAAGAGCTTTGAATATAAATTTAATGTTGGTGCTTGTGAGGGGTTCTGGGGGGAGGGGTGGCTTTAGCCCCGAAAGCTCCCCCCTTGGGTGCGCCACTGCTTTTCAATACAATGCGTTTTGTTTGGTTATACTTATGGCTACAGCAGCAGACATTATCAACTTCTAATTGAATTCTTTTGACAATTATTTAGATGCAGATTTTCTTATTCGTCAAAGCCTCTAAGGCAGGTTAATAGTGTTACATAATACAATAAATTAAATCAAAATAAAATTAATACAATTTAACTTTAAAATATTATTGTAACTATTCCCATACAACCCGTGATCGGCATATTTGATACAACTTTTCATGTACTGATCGACGGTACATAGATAATGTGCTCTCACAGGCATTGAAGAAAGTGAATATTACTTTGTATCCTGCTGGTCGTGCAAACAGCGAGCGCTCTACCCTTCCCATAGAAATTGGGTGGCATTCACAACCACGTTGTCAACCCATGTGGAATGCAGCCCTCCCCAACCCAACCCTTCTTTTCTGGCCATTGACCGTTCTGACCGTTGCTTCATGTCGAACAACTCGTCGTGGTTTCAATAGGACTACGAGCGTGGCTTATTCACAAATGAACATTTTTACCACTGTTTACCCAACAAATAAAATGAGATGTTTACTCGATTTATAACAAATTTTAGCCAACGTCTTTCCCACATATTATACATTGCGAGTAGAAATAAATACCCATACACGCCTTCAAGACGTCATTATTACAGTCACAACAACAACACAACTACAGAGTACATGAAATATTAATATGTATATTATATTTATGTGTTTTATCTTATTGATGATGAGGTCCGGACAATAGAAACGTTTTGCCTCTTGACCCAGAGGCTTTAATAGCTTTGGCTCGTTTACTTTTTTTTTCGTTCTACTAGGCATTGTCTTAACGCCGCCCCATTTCAACACGTTTAATTTCACATTTTTTTAAAACACACCGGTACACTTAAAAATTCAAAACTTTTAAACCATAAAGTGCAATGACACAAAACTTTCAGAAGTCGTTAAGCACATGTTAACTATTATTGTATCAAAATAAGGGATTTTTAGAAAGCACCGTTTTCGAAATGACTATGATTTAGTTTTCACACTTCACAAAATCCGTGGATTTTGGAAATGTTGAAAGTTGAAACGCGCGCCGGCCTCTACGAGTCGAAGTTGTTCGCTCAGTCACCGCGCAGCGCTACAAGACGGTCTGAGCTGCTGCTGCGACGGGGTGGAAATGGCCAATTATCGGGGATATTTACAAGAGCACGGGAAATCAGTTCCAACTCACAAACCATTCATCCAAATTGGAAAATTTAAAAAGTGTCAGCAAAACGTATTTTGGGCCAATGAAGAATGATCAACCAAAATGCAGTTTAACTTTTACGTTTAGCATATTATCAATTCGAAAATACATAAAAAATGACTCAAAACACACCGGTACACTTAAAAATTCATAACTTTTAAACCATGAAGTGCAATGACACAAAACTTTCAGAAGTCGTTAAGCACATGTTAACTATTATTGTAAAAAAATAAGGGATTTTTAGAAAGCACCGTTTTCGAAATGACTATGATCTAGTTTTGTATTGTTTAAATAGCCGGTACGCCCCAAAAAAATATTTAATATTTATTTTGTTATTTTTTTTTACTCTCATAACACCTCTAAATTGTAAAACATTTCGAATTATAGAGTAACAAGTCACATCCAGATGTCTATGGAAGGTCAGGATTTCCCTTTGGTTAGTTTCAAGCAAATCCGCTAGTTGGGCGCTACTGGTCAAAACTACGCGGGCGTTTGAATGTGGTTTGGTTGAAAGTGCCCCGTAAAGGTAGGCAACTTCTCAGGACCCTTATTCTGTTTCGATTCGACAGCTCTCACTTTTCACTTTTTTCGACACGTCTCATCTCACCCAAATGTGACACCTCTCATGTGTGCGATTCTGTTTACAATTCGAAATCGAAAAAGATCGATGTCGACCGGAAGTGCGAGTTTTCAAGAAGTGAGACCTCTTGGCCAATCAGGAGGTTGGAATTTAAAATGCGCGCTATTAAATAAAAAGTGGGGTTATGTTTGGATTTTCACTTCGAATATCTTTACGAGATTTGTGTTTTAAAAATAAATACAATTGTAGTATCCTCGTGAAAATATGTAAACTATGATGGTTGAAATATAAAGAACAATTCAATTAGCAGAATTTAGGCGATTAAAAATAATTACGGAACATGTAAACATATGGGTCATGATGTTTGTTAAAAGTTAGGTTATGGTGTCCGTCTATCAACATAAACAGAAATATGCCTTGCTTATGTAAAATACTTGCATAGAAAAATGATTAAACCACCTTTAAACTACAATGGAACTTAGGCCCTAAGAATTTGATTGTTATGATGTTGTTGTTGTTGTCGAGTTTTTTAAGGCCACAAAGCGTAGTACGCGTAGTAGTTTTCATCCGAGTTTTCACGGACCAATCCACGCCCGTCCTTTGCCGGCCTCGACCAATCACGTAGCCGTATGACTTCTCACCAAGAATTATTTCAGTGAGAAGTTGTCACTTTTTTCGAACGATATATCGCAATGTTTCGATAATCGATAACCAAACAGAATCGCAGTTGTCACTTCTCACCCAAGTGAGAGCTGTCGAATAGAAACAGAATAAGGGTCCAGACGTCTGTGAATGGAAGGGCTGCATCCTCTTAGGGGTTGCGGAGAAGTGGGGCGAGGGGCGAGCAGTTTAGAGCAAAAAAGGGTTCTTCTTCTAGGTATTGAAGTATTGACATAAAAGAATAACAGATTCTGGAAGAAGGGTCCGGCCATTATAAATATCTCTTTGTGGCCAAACTTTACAACACACCAATTTAGTTTACAACCGTTTTATCCCTTCATCAGATCTGTCAATCTTGACAATCATGTCGAATTTAAATAATTATTGAAAAGTTTACTTTTGTAACGGACAAAATATTGATTCCTACAGCATTTATATGAATAAATATTTATTGTAATATAAACGTTGCACTTTTATTGAGACATAGTCTCGTCTCGTTGGGGTCTAATAAACATAAACATAATTTTTAATATACATTATATTTTCTGAAAACAAATAAATTTTGTTTGAATTACGTATCGATATGTTTACACATTTGCATCAGGATAGAGGAATATTAATTAGTTGATCAATTTGTTATCCCGTTTACTTTTTGCATCTTTATTACAAAATATATAACTGGAATGATTTGTAATTGGAGAATACTGTATATTATATCATTTAAAAAAAATAAAAAAATCAATCATCATAATAATAATAATAATAATAATAATAATAATAATAATAATAATAATAATAATAATCATAATAAAAACAATGCACAATGCGTACTAATCATCCGAATTCTATACCTTGTACAAGAAGCCAAAGTGCATGTAGACAGTCGAGAGGAGAAAACAAATACCTAATGGAATTTATAATCATTATTAAACATGTGATTGCGTCTTCTCCCCTTTTTTGATGATGAGTTGACACAACCGATTGATTCGGAAAATGAAAATGAGACTAGTAAGTAGTAATACCATTGGAAGACAGTGCACGAGGTGACGAGAAATGTAGGTTTCTGTCCGACCATTTTTTATTTATTATTTATTTATTTATTATTTAACGTCTATCCTATTCAGTTATAAAAACTGATTTACAAAGGAGGACAACTAAATAAATCTAATTACATAGATGCAGACACAACAATGAACTACATTTAAGTAAATATTTGAAATAGTAATATTACAACAATGCATTAAATATTCAACAAATTTGATAACAAACAAAAAGGATATTAAATGCAATTTATGAATGAATCGAATATATTAAAAAAGGGGGTGGGGAATGAAAAGAAAAAAAAAAGAAAAAAAAAGAAAAAAAAAGGGAAAATAAAAAGAAAAAAAAAGGGAAAAAATGAAAAAAGAAAGGGGAAAAAAAAAAAAAAAATAAAAACATTTAAAAAAAAATAAAAAAAAAAAAAAAAAAAAAAAAAAACTAAATTTTTATTAGACGATCCCACTAAAACGAATATGGGTTTGCCAAAATCGGGAAACCCGGGCAAATCAGGGAGTAATTTCAATCTTTCGCGGAAAAAAACCACCGAAAACGCAAAATCTTCATTCTTGTGTTAAACCCCATCATTTTGGGTTTTCAAATCTTGATAAAAAATTTTAGTCCCCAAAAGATTTTGATTTCAAAATATATAATTAATCGGGATATATAATTTTAAAATTGTTAAGTCAAAAACTGATCACAGCAATGATACAGGGGCCCCTTAACCCAAAAAGGGTTGAAAATTCCACCAGTGGGCGGAAAAACCGGAAAATTTCTGGGCGGGAAAAAATACCCAATTGAAAATAAATTGAATACATAAAAATTTCAAAGCAATTTTGAACAAAAAAAAAGGGGAAACAAAAAAAATCATAAATAAGAAAATAGGGAAGATAAATTAACATTCAAAAAACAACAGAGAAAAATCCCCCCCACAAAAAAATAGTAAAATTAATCTTCTTTTTTCCCTTGATTATTATCATTGTTTCAATTTTACTTTTAAATTTTTTACTTTTCCCCTGCTCAGAAAAATTGGTTCAATATCATAAGAAAATTAAATTTCCCAAAAAAAGGAACTCCCTCGGGTCCCAAGAAATGATTTCTAATGTTTCAAAAATTTAATTTTAGGAACTTTCAAAGATTTTCTTTAGAATAGAATTCCAATCACACAAAAACAAATTGAAAAAATTGGGGTTTCCCCCCCCCCCCCAAAAAAAAAAATACCTAAATCCCATACCTTTCAATTTTTTGTATGTTATTTCCCAGAAACGTATATTCTTCTTTCCTAAATTTTTTTGAAGCAATCAGATTGAAAAATCTTGGCTCATAGGAAGGAATCAAACAGATGGTCAATTCTTTCTGAAGTAAAAAACGTATTGGGTTTTAAAGGGGTTTTGAAATGCCCAAACCTTTAAACAATAACCCAAAATAGATGAATAAAAAGAATCCAAGTAACCTCAACATTCTCTGTTAAAAAACCTCTTCATTCATTTATAACCCTTATTGCTGTTTGATACTTTATTACATACAAATTCATAATGTTTTTTAAAAAATTTAAATTACAATTAAAAAAAACCTAAGATTTTTAAAAATTCATATACTCTGGGAAAAAGCTTCCATTCCCAAATTCAACGTCAAATGAAATCATTATGTTTAAATCTTTTAAGGCTTATAAAAAAATCTTTAAAATTTTTTTACTAAATTAATATAAAAGGTTCCGATTTTTAAAAACCAATCACCCAAACCCTTTCTTTAAAAAACTTCTTAAAAGACCCTTTTACGACCCTTTTTAAAAACCCCACCCCTTCTAAATAAAAGACCAAGTCATAAGAAATATAAAATATAATTGATTCCTCCCTTTATAGTGGGAATTTTATTATGTAAAAAATTTAAATTTAAAAGGGGGGGTCTAATATTGAATCCCCTTGGCGGAACCCCACAAAAAAATTGAATCCCTTTTAAAACTATATTTTGCAAGATTGAAAAAAACTTTTTTCCCTTTTTAAAAAGTAATCCCCCCAAAATATTGATAACAAAAAAAGGATTATTTTTTATCCCTTTGGTTTTTTAGTTTTAAAAAAAAGAGGAAAAAAGGGTCTGAAAAAAATGCTTCCTAGATCAAAAAAAACAGCTAAAACCCCTTACCTTTCGCTTGCCCTTTCCTTTTTATAGTTTAAAATCTGAAAATTTTTTAGGAAGGGCATTTGGGCTTTTGATCCCCTTTCCAAAAAACCCATTTTGGTTTTCATTTAAAACCCTTTTCAGATGCATCCATTTTCATGTAATAACTCATGGGGGCAAAATTTTTTCAATAATTTTTCCCCAAACAAGGGGAAAGGGTGATATAGGTTTTTAAAGAATTCCAAATAAATTTTTTTTACCTTTACCCTTATAAAAGGTGCCCCCCCTTTCCCCCCCCCAATTTTTCAGTTTGTTTTGGGGAAATCACCTCCCAAGAAAGAAAGGGGGAAATTAGATCCCCGCCAATAATCCGACATTGAGGGCGCATTTCTTGAATACTAGGGCTTTGGAAAATTCTTGAAATGTTGTGAGTTTTTAAATTTTTAAGGGGCCGGTTTAATTGCGGGGAAATAAATTTTCATTATTTAAACCTTTTACAGGCGGGAGATATCTGTTCTTTTCTATTTAAATTTTTAAATTTCCCAAATTTTTCACTGGAAAAATTACACGTTCACAAAAAAAACTTTTCTGTAAAAACCCCGAAAATGTCAGGTTTAGAAGTTTTTGGGGGCCCCCCCCCAAAATTCTCTGTCAATGAGGCATGCTACACTTTTTTTTCCCCTTTTTTACCTGTCAATTATTATAAAATGACCAAAAAGTTTTGGGAAGAAAATATCATTACAAAAGAAGATTTAAAATTGCCACGGTTTGGAAAAAACGAATCAAATTTTTTTTTAACCTTTTTTTAAAAACTTTTTTGTATTCCCCACTTTTGACGCCTTCAAAAATTCTAAAATTTTTTGCAAAAAAAAGTGGTCCTCCTATGCTTTGGATTTCCAAATTTCCCCTGCGTTAACCAGGGGCGGGTTTTCCTTTAACTTTTAAATTTTCCCAAGGGGGGTGCTTGTCTTTTAAGATTTTCCCATGGTTACTTTAAAAAACATTTTTTAATTTATTTTTTGAACTTACCCCCCAAATCCCCAATTTGGTCAAGGGGGACCACTTTGATATATTTCATTTCCCCTGTTCCAATCAACTTTCTTATAATTTTATTTTAATTTACAAATTTAGGAAGAAATTTTTCCCCTTATTTAATCTTGTACGAACCCCAATAAATTTTTAAAATGATCACTTAATCCTACACTTTTTTTAAGCCCTGATTTGAAAAAAATTTTTTCTTTGTGATTTACATAAACTTTGATCAATTTAAAGAAAGCGGGACCTCTTTTTTAACCCCTTAGAAAAAAACAGATTTTATCAATTGACCAACCATGGGATCTAGTTAAAATTTTTAAAAAGTTTTAAAACTGGAATGTTTTTCTTACTCAAATCAATTTTGAAATCACCTAAAAAAAAAATAATTCATAGTTTCCCAAATTTTTAAAAATTTTTACAAAAACTATCAAAACAATCTGAAAATTCTTCCCAAACTTTTACGGGGTTGGAGCTTTATAAAATGTGTTAAAAAACATTGGTTTTACATTTGGAAAACCCGAATTTAACTGAATGGAAAATAAAAAATCCATCGGAAAATTTTTTTTTACACCAACTACCCCTTGACCGGGAACCTTTTCAGCAATATAAATTTAATAAAACCCCCCCCCTACCCTTTTAAAGATCAAATCTTAGCAAATTTTAAAAATTTTTCAAAAAGTAATAAAAACCCTTTTAGAAAAAATTATCTAGATATGTTTCCAGCAAGCAAATATATCAAAAATTTTTTAAGTGTCAAGAATAACCCTCAACTGATCTATATACTTACCAAAATTACGTATAGTAAGATGTCCAAGCTTCATTCCTTTTTTGCAATACTGGTTTAAAACCTTTTGCAACATCCCTATTACTTTGAGACTCTTCCCTCGACATCATGATTTAAAAAAAATCGTTGGGGACAACTTTTGGGGGGGGAAATAAACAATTCATTACAGTACCATCTCGGCGGGGAAAATTTCTTTTTTCTTTTCTCAGTTTATAGACATCTTGAAAAAACCCCATTTAAAGCACTTGCGGTATTTTCCCAAAAATCTATAAAACTTATTGCATTCCCCTCGGCCAACAAATTAAAAACGAATGTCTCATTGCCAATTTTAACACCCTTCGATGAAAAAAAAACTTTACTACGTAGCACTTTTTGGTTTTAATTTTTAAAATTCTTCTGCCAAACTTAAAACACGGTTTCAATAATTAACCATTTTGAATGAAAAAGAATCACTATTTAAAAAACAAAAAGGTCTTATTAATTCAATTAACCTTATTCGCTGTTTAAGAAAATGTAAACAAAAATATTTACACTTGGTACAAAAAAAAAATTTAAAAAACTTTTTAAAGTAGCTTATGAGGTCCCCTCCCCCTAAATTTAAAGACTTTTAAAAACCCCAAAAAATCTGGGGGAAATTTAAAGAACGGAAATTTACGTCAATACTAAGTATTTTTACTATAATAGATATACTACCTTGTCTTAGGTAAAAAGTAAGGTTTTAAAAAAAGATTTTAAAAACTAATTGAACTATTTATTATTTTCAGAAATTTAAATAAAAATTTAATTTTTTATGGGTTTTTTTTAGCCTTTTTTCCCACACAATTTAGGGAAATCCCACTTTATTATTCTGTAAATAATGAAAAATAAAACTTCCCTTCAATGTCACTCGTTTGTTAAAAATTCTTTGAAGATCAAGATGAGTCAAAATTTGATATGGGCTTCTTGTATTTCCGTTTTAAAAATAGAAAAATTATTTAGGAGATTTTTTAAGTTTACAGAGGAAAAAAAAGGGCAAACGCATTGCGATTTATCGCATTGATTTTTCACCATCTCTGAGGTTTGGCTTTTCAAATGGTTTCCCCAAATTTAAAGCCAAATTTCGGTAAAAAGGTTTACAGCAACAGGGGCGTGTTTTGTGGTCGATTTTTATGTGTAAAGATTATATTTTGGTTTGGATTTTTTTTTTTTTCACCCATAATGATAGAAAATCCCAAAATCTATTGTTTTAAAAATTTTTTTAAAAGTGCTGGGGCTTTAAAAATTCTCTTTAATGGGAATGAGTTGGGATTTCCCCTTTAAAAGGGGTTTTACACAAAATGAAAACCTTTTTTGTATGCGAAGGGTTTTCCCCCTCAGTGTATAAAAATTGGCGCGGTTTTTGTCAAAATAGGAGCAGATTCCGGAAAAAAAATGAAAGAAAATACCTCTAAAGATTTAGGGCCCACATTTCCGCATTTTTTTTAGCAAATCAGAAAATTTGTCAGTGGAAAAATAATAAGATGCGAAAATTTTTTTGGTTTAAAGAGTAACGTAAATTTTACATAAAAAAAGAATTAAAAATTAAAATTTTAAAATTATCGTATTAAATCCACCCCCGGTCAAAAACTGATTACTGTTTTAATTTGATTTTCGACGGCTCACTTATGTATAGGGCTACCACAGACAATCACTAACATAATCGTTCCCACCCCAAGCTGTCGCTTCTTTCACTATTTGGGCAGATGAACAACTCTCCAGAAAGTCGATAATGCAATCGGGGGTTCATAAAAAATTTCTAGTTAAGAATAAAAAATACAAAAAATTGATCCCAATTATAAATTATTTTTCAATATACCATCGGTGTAACCTATCTAGTATACCCGATCCATCCAATGAGATTTATGTATACGATTACTTTAAATTGCATATTTAAAAAAATAAGCATGTACATCTATGCTCTTATGCAAAAAAAAAACCCCTTGAGGTTTCGATCAAAAATAATGAAACACACCACAAAAATCAAGACACTATCATTCTTTACCCCTTTGCTTGGATCAAAAAAGTCAACAAGAAACCCAAAATCAATGACACCTAAAATTATGTCATAACGGGGGGCAGGTAGCAACTTGTGTGTAAAAATTTCCCACCCCCCCCCCTCCCATCGACGGCCAAAATCCATTTCGTTCTAAAGGGAAAAAGGTCGCCGAATATATCTTTTGTGTGCAACGAAAATTTTCGTTTTAAACCATTTGGGGGTCCCCCAAGGGGCTTCTTCCCCATTATGTCAATTTTAACCTCCAATGTCGCCAATTTAAAAATTATAATTTTTTTGAAAAATTATAATTAAAAATATATTTTTTGTAATGAAAAAACATTTTTTTCTACAGCTGAATATGATAGTAAAAAATTGTGAAAGAAAATGTAGGGGCTAATTTAAATTTGGGGGGTGTGTGTTTAATCTTTGCTACAGAAAATAAATGAAAATTTTCTCATTTTACCCCTGCACTTAGTACCCAAAAAATCAAAACTACAATTCGAAACTACCAATTGTGTGGCATAAATTTTGAAATTTTTTCCCCCAAAGCTAAACCGAATTCAGAACCATCCGCCCGACAAAGCAATGATCTCCTTATCTCCCAAGCCAGTTCTAGGAATCAAGGGTGGATTTTTGTTTTCTGTTGCAATGTTTTAAAAGGGAACATCATCCCTGGATACCCCCCCTTCCAAACCATTCTAAGCAGGCCATCTACAAGGGTCAGATAAGGTGTTTTTTTACGTGCTTACTTTTTGTTTTTGTTGATTTTTAAAAATTTTGCACCATGCCATTTGCCAGGGCTAATGGCCACCCCGCCATAGCATTGCGTTGCACCTCTTATAATTATAAAAAACACACACGAACAATTAATAGCAAATAAAATAATAATAAATTATACAAAACCAGTGCAATATTTCATAATTTATCCAATTGCTATAAATGACACAAAACCAAATATTACCCCCCATTACGGAAGCCGAAAAAAAATAAATTACTCATAAAATATATCAATGAAAAATCGGGGGATCGTCTTTTTAATAAGTTTTATCTTTTTTTTTTCTTTTTTTGATTTTCCCCCTTTTTTCTTCTTTTCTTTCAATCTTTCTTTTCTTTTCTTTTTTTTTTTTGCCCTTTGGGGTTCTTTAAATAATTTCTTTAAAATATAAATTTTGGGAATTATTTGTTACAAAATTGTTGTGTTATTAATCATTTTTTTTGTAATATTACTAAGTAAAACTTTACTTTCTATTTATTTTGGGTCTGCATTTTGTAATCAGATTTATTTAGTTGTCCTCTTTTGGGTTGTTTTTTAATGAATAGGATAACTTTATATAAATAAATAAAATTATAATTAAAATAATACCTACCTAAAAAAAGTATGCATCGAAATAAAACAAAAAATCTTTTCTCACAAACATTTTTCATTTTGCTCATAGGGTTAACAAATTCAGTATTTTATTTTTTTTTGTCAGTTGAGGAGTTTCACAGATAGATAGTTTTTTCTTATGGCTAATCCTGAAGTAGGGCTACGCATTGAACTTTTTGCTTTATATTTTATTCGTTTTCTATTTACTTCTTCCCCCCTCCCCCATAACAGTCCCAAAACCGCTTCAAAATACAAATAGCTATTATTTTGGTCAAAAATAATTTAGTCATGACATTGATGTGAAAAAGGTATTACAACATATTTTTGTCAAAATTTTGTAAACAAATTCACAAAAATGTTTTATCTTTTACACGAAAATTTGCGAAGTGAATATACGATTCGAGCAAACAGAAAAATTTTTTTCGCAGCGAAGACACCAATATTGGTCGAAAAACTTTGTAGACAAGATGAAAGAATGGACGATCCCCCCATGAGGGGAACAATCAACTTTCGACATGCATAAGAAAAAAAAAAGAGAAATGGGGAGGAAAACCCATTGTGCAAAAATAAAAACCATCCTAAAATATAAGTTTTTTGATAAGCCCATATCGGTTTTAAGAATTTTATTGTCTTATTTACATTTTTTCTAAGCATTTTCGTTTTTTTTTGCAAAATGTTTTTCCCTTTTATTTAAAGGAAATAACCCTTAAATCTTACAATTTTCAGTTATTTTTTTTGCAATTCTCTTAGATTGGCTACAATTTTTTGAAAACATTTTAGGCCTGGTTTGACTGATTTAATTGAAAAATATTATTAATCCTAAAAGAAAAAATTACACGATTTAACTATCACTAATACAAGAATGCCCCACCTTTCAAACCATTCCTTTTATTGCTATCAGGTCCTTTCAGAGGTCGTAAAATCGCCCTATTGTATTCGTCATGCATCTCTCCATCCTTTCTAGAGTAGTAGATATAAATTTTGACCTTGAACAAATTGCAACAGAAATGGTTCTTTTTGCATTGGATTCAGAAAAAAATCCCATTTAACATACTCAAAATCGGGGAAAAATCTAAGGTGTCGAAATTGATCAAATTTGCATATAAAGTTAAACAATAGACAATAATTCAAATATTAATATAACGCGTGTTTCCAGACAATTTTACAAATAAACTACACAGTAAGGATCAATGAACGTGTAACTATTTATTTTAATTATGACTTGTGATTTATGGAATCCATTAATTAATTAAATTAATAAAACATGTTAATTGTATTAATTAATTTCATAACTAAATTTTCAATAAATCTTGCAAATCTTGCTACGAAACGATTTAGTGCACATCATTATCCTTGTGATAAACAACAAAATTGCAACTTTAAATGCAATTAATTATAATTCATTGCGTTTATAGCACTAAGTCATGAATTGAAGATATACTCAAAGAAAAAGTTTCCTATGCTGTTTTTCAGACTTTGCGAATAAATGTATAGTATTTTGAATAATAAATAAAATACTTTATACGGCGTATATGACCTAAATACATAATTATGTATAATCATTGTGCAATTAAAAAGTTAATTAATAATTAAAATTAAAAATGTGATAAGGATATTTTTGTAGAAACCCACAAAATGTAAGTTAAAACTAGCAAGAACACAATCTTAAAATTTTAAATAGATGCATTGCTTTGTACTTAATGATATTATCCTAGTCCTAGGCATTTTAATAATATTAAAATGGCTTTTATGACAAATTGTTGATGATCTAATGCAAACCAGCCTTAGAGGAGAGAACTGTTACCATTTGTTTCACCTTGATTGATATTAAACCATAATTTTCCAGATCTAATGCAAACCAGCCTTAGAGGAGAGAGCTGTTACCATTTGTTACCTTGTTTGATATTAAACCATATTTATCCAGATCTAATGCAAACCAGCCTTAGAGGACCATTGTTACACCTTGATTGTTACTAAACATTTTTGTTTTTCACAATTTAATGCAAACCAGTCCTCGAGGGTTTATGAGCACTAATGACGTTTTCCATTGGCCGCACTCAGGTCGCACTAGTGCGCCCTAGTGCGCACTGGATTGCCACTTGTCTTTTCATTTGTTCAGTTTTGTAATGTTATTCAAGTGGAGGTTGACAACAATGCCATCTCTGCACTCGCCGAGTGCATGCCAATGGAAAACGCCATAAGTGTCAATGATTTCAACGCTTCAGCGGATATAGCTTTTTTTATGTGTAATGGATGGTTAAAATTATCAACCCTTGATTGATATAATACGCCTATCCATTGGGTGGTGATCGAAAGTACATGGATCTATAAATATACATATCTCGAGTTAATAATTTAAGTAGCCCAGTGGATTGTTTTAAATACTATTTTGGATAGTCAAAACTGACAAGACATTGATTAATAAATGATTATATGCCAAGGATAATTTAATTTAATTCAAACCCACGTTCAATGATATCAATGGTCCAGCGGATATAGCTTTTGATGTGTAATGAATGGTTAAAATTATCAACCCTTGGTTTATAAAAAATACGCCTATCCATTGGGTGGTGATCCAAAGAAGATGGAGCAATAAATATACATATCCTAAATTAATGTTTTTAGTAGCCCAGTGGATTTGTTCAAATACTATTTTGAACAGTTAAAATACAGAACCCATAGGTTAATTATTAAGCATTTTCCATAGATGGTAAAATAAAAAAACATGTGCGCATATTTCTATACCTAGGACGAGTTTTATAGCAAGCCAATGGGTGTTAATTTTGTAAGTGTAATAGAATAAATCTACATACAATCCATGGATTAGGAATTACGTAAATACATGGATTGTAGTAAAAATAAACATGGGCTTTCCTACTTTAATCGTTTTAGAAGATAAAGTAATCACTTAATTTTTCCGTTTAAAGGTGTATGTTAGTACGTCAATATCAGTCATTTCTTACAAGATCATTCTCGGCTATGTCAGCATTGACTTTATTTGCAGCTGTCATACCACTGAAAATACTGTGAAGATCAGAACTTCCATCGATGTCAAAAGAATTCTTATTATCTAGGAATTTAATTATCAAGTTTGTATCTTCTGAATGTGAATACATGTACACGAAAACAGAACTCAATCTCAAGTTGTTGCTGTTACCGAAAAATTGAAAGTAATCTGTTTGTTTTAATTTTTAAATTTTTTTAATAACTAATTAATTAATTAATTCAAAACTAATCAACACAAAAAAGTTACATGAATGCCAGTTTACTTGAAAAGTAACCTGGTATCGGATGTTTATATATTCTGTGCGATGTATTGTTCGTTACTTGATAGGATTATTACAATTGATTTCCATTGATATTTATCATTTGTCATCGTAATTAGCCTATGTAATTAATCAAAATAATAAATTCAAAAAACAGAAGTAGTGATATTTCACCTCAACTGTCTACTGTCATGCTAACTTGGAGCGAAATAAGTGAAAAAAATGTTTTTTATTGATATCAATTATTTATCTTAATATGCAAATTTGATCATTTTCGACACCTAAGATTTTCCGCGATTTTGAGTATGTTAAACAGTATTTTTTTCTGAACCCAGTGCAAAAAGAACCATTTCTGTTGCAATTTGTTCAAGGTCATGGCTATTTTTTCCCCAGTTCTCCTTCTCTATTCTTCAAGCCAAATACTTTTGGAAAGGGTTGGGTTGTTGTCATTTTGTAAAAGGTTTGCAGACTGTATAAATTAATGTTTTGTGCAAAACTCAATCACTGGCCAGTAATGAAACTAATATTATTTCAATCTTGTCATTTAATTGATGAGTCGAGTCAAAATTTATACTACACACCTGCCTAGCCTGCTTTTTACGGTTATTTGAGTTTTTGAGAGGCGATTTTAGCTTTAGTTTCATTCAAATGTGTGTATTGATTATTCGATGAATGACATAATAAACTAATTATTAACTTGCCTAAAGTATTATAGTACCTAGCGGTATGCTACACGAATAATTAAGTACCCTTCAAATGTTTATAAGCCACTGCAGAACCCAGTGGATACACACTCGATATCATTATATGCCAATACAATAACAATACGCAATTTCGTCGCCGCATACGTAGTTCGATGCCTGGTCGCCTACTCAATGGTCTCAAATGATAATCATTACGAACTTCAAAGTGTGTCGTGGATTATTTCTAGATTAAATTTAACCACGAGTGGCATTTTCGAGATAATTGTAAGCGTATGTAGGTGAGGGGACTATCGTCTAGTTTCCCGCGCCTTCAAATCCACTAATACACATTTCAGTATAGTGTAATTAGTAATTAGATATACGTGACAGGTGCTGAGGTGACATGCATCAATTTGTTTCAAAGTTGAATTTTGTCCTTCCCGCGGGCGACTGGTAAACTTACTACTGAGTTCCAAACACTGCCACTCTGAGCGCTCCTTGTCGGACGAAAATTTTGTTCAATGTTTATAAACTAATTCCACTCATAGTTTGAAAACGGTGAAAGATATCTTAAAAATTTAAAAAGCAATCAACTACAACAAGTAAATGCAATGTCTAAGTGAAGCCCCTTTAGTAATGTATTGTCAGTAGCAGAATCAATTGATAATTTAATCAAATGTAATTAATTTTATTTTAAAGGATTTATAATTGGAAATTTGAAAATGCATCATCATTCAGACATTACGATTTATACGTATTATATTAAAACGTTTGAATTTCGTTTCTAAGTTGATATTTGCTCTCTTTATCACTGGAATAGTCAATTGTGCAGATGCTAATTAAAACTGCATTATTATGATGTAATTATAAATTTTAGTGAGTAATTCTAGGCACGATTGAAGCTGAATATTTATGCTTTCTAAAAAGTCCGAAATCACCTTCTTAGCTTTATTAGTTCCGAAGATAGGGCTATTTTTCTGCAAAGTACGCCAAATAATATTCCATTCCCCCTTACCCCTCTAGAGGGCCCTAGTGCTAGCTATATCCTGACCTTAACTGACCTACCCTGAGATGTGCAACTTACTTGTGTTGTACCTATTGGTTTTATCTTGTACTTGCCAAACGACATTATCACCGTATTTGTGACTTTGAGGTTAGTTTGCCCTGGCAACTTATTGAACACTGCTAGTGGGAATAGATAAAATGTTTGGATTTGAATAAAAAAGTTGTTGACAAAGTACTAAGTTCAAAGTTGACTATTTATGTTTTAAATAAAAATATAAATCACACATCCAGATCTGTATATAAATAAAAGCCATAAGATTATCCCTCTCACAGGATCGAATGTTGTTGTTTCCAGAAACCAGCCAACATCCTTGTGATGGGAGAGGGTTCAGAGCGAGGACGTGTCAAGATAGCGGATATGGGTTTTGCCCGTCTCTTCAACGCCCCCCTCAAGCCTCTGGCCGACCTTGATCCTGTAGTAGTGACTTTCTGGTATCGAGCTCCAGAACTACTACTAGGCGCGCGGCACTATACCAAGGCCATAGGTGGGTCACAATCTTTGTATGTTTTTAATAGAATGTGATTGATTATTCATAATCCTCCGTTGTAGGTGTAGTTTCTACGGTCGAAATGGCAGAATAACCTCTGTAGAGGTGGATTGCCGGCTAGCTGCAGTGGTTGGAAGTGGGTCTTCAGATTAGGGAGCCTGCTTTGGCGTTGGCGTAGAGCGGACTTATGGGCGTCACTTGGTTTTGCTCTCCGGCTTTGATGACGGGGCAAGACGAGGGGGAAACCAAGAAACCTTGTGAATAGGAATTACCACAATGAGGGGACCCGCTGTTACAAATAAAAGTTAAGCCTGTATATTATAATATAGAACTAGAGTACGGGTATATTGGTGCAAGAATGTTACCATGGCTTGAAAAAAAAGAGATAAACAATGACAAGGCACAAAAGATACTGATTATGGTATTAAAAAGAAGGTACATACCAGTGGCGTATCCAGGATTTCATAAAGGGGGTGGGGGGGTTCTACCAATTAATTCATAGATGTACCAAAAGCTAAGTGGGGGGTCCCGGAAAAAATCTCCTCAAGGTCTCCTGTTAAAGTGGAAAGCAATATCACTCATAAATGTAGCAAGATTTTTGACAGTGGAACTTTGTTTTACAAAGCCGTGCTTCTCGGGGACTATGTACTTCTTAAGATGATTGTATAGTCGATTATGTATAATTCTCTCGAAAACTTTGCAAAATGTAGAGAGTAATGAAAATTAATCGGTCTGTAATTTGAAACACTGTGCTTATTTCCTTTTTTATGAACAGGTATTATTATTCCATGCTTCCATCTAGTATATATCTAGTTACTAGTATATCTTATTGATATAATCAATATCCTTGCACTTTCTTTGTTATATTTCCAGACATTTGGGCTATAGGATGCATTTTTGCCGAATTGCTGACCTCCGAGCCCATCTTCCATTGCCGGCAAGAGGACATAAAGACCAGTAACCCCTATCACCACGACCAACTGGATAGGATATTCAACGTGATGGGCTTCCCACTTGAGAAGGACTGGGAGGACATAAAGAAGATGCCGGAACATCCCACATTGCTCAAGGACTTCAAGCGAGCAAAGTCAGTTACAAGACATTTTTTTAAAATTGGCACTAAAACTGTTAACTAAAACGATATTTTTTATTTGCCTGAATTCGTGCACATTGTTCTTCACAAGTATTCTCAGTTGTCACTAAATTTAAATCGGTAAATGTACAATCAATATTGTTGAAAACGATTACAATCATGTCTGATGAACTGTAGAGTGATGGTTGATATAATAATAATACCAAACACCCTGTTCCAGGGGGTCGGGGCTTTACCAATAACCAATTTCTCGGGCTACAGACTGTTCGTAATGCTTGCTATACAGGCTCAGCACATACTCGTCTTCCTCGCTGTATGACGGGTATTTCATCAAGCTCTCTCCATTTCTTACTGTCCTTTCTGAGTCTGTCTTCGTCAATCCTTTCCCATGATTTCCCTCTTTCTTCTATGCTCAATTTTATTTGATCCCTTCATCTAGGCTATCTCTTGGATGGCCAACTCTTGGTTCTCCCTTTCCAATAGGGAACTGTCCTTCATTATCAAATTTGAACATTATTATTATTATTATTATTATTATTATTATTATTATTATTATTATTATTATTATTATTATTATTGAAGAGAAATTATAACATTGACGGGATGTTTCGTCGCGTCTATTTGTTGTTGTTGTTGTTGTTGTTGTTGTTGTTGAGGTAGTGGTGTAGGTTGGTCTTGTGGATGAAGATGCTGTTGATGCTGTTGTTGATCTGGTGGTATCAACAGCTTCATCCACAAGACCAACCTACACCACTACCACCACCTCCACAACCACCACAACAACAACAAATAGAGCCGTCCACCGCCATCCTGGCAGTTCCAAGAAGAAGTGAACGTTTGCAACAGAGGCAAACAAACGAAAGAACAGCAGTCCCTTGAAAATGTCATCCACAGTGATGACGCTACGTCGGGAAGTAAGGAATAATGTCAATTATTCACCACCACGACGCGACGAAACATCCCGTCAATGTTATAATTTCTCTTCAATTATATCGGGTCGCGAAAGTATAACTTTTGAAATTATTATTATTAGTAGTATTATTTCACAAGTTATACTTTCGCGACCCGATATAATTGAAGAGAAATTATAACATTGACGGGATGTTTCGTCGCGTCGTGGTGGTGATGACGCTACGTCGGGAAGTAAGGAATAATGTAAATTATTCACCACCACGACGCGACGAAACATCCCGTCAATGTTATAATTTCTCTTCAATTATTATTATTATTATTATTATTATTATTATTATTATTATTATTATTATTATTATTATTGGATGAGCGAGCGAAGACTTCAATTTCACTGACCCCAAAAAAATTTAGCTCGGGTGTTTTTTGTTTGTTTTTTTGTTGTTTGTTTTTGTTTGTTTGTTTTTCTGTCTGTTTGTTAACTCTCTACCAGGCAAACGGCATATCCGATCTTGATGAAAATTTAAGGGGACCTTCGAAATCTCTGAACTTAGAGGTGTATTGTTTTTGGGTACAATCGTAGAAATATTTCTCATGAATATCGTACTTTGACGATTTTTTTCGATTTTTAGTGCGATATTTTCGTGACATTTGGGCCGATTCTGACCAAACGGGTGGGGCTACAACGTTCATATTATACATGGACATTAAGGTTATGGTGATGTAGTATCTTTTGAAAGAAAAAGTTGAAAAAGTAAGCCGGAATTCATAGAAATAAAGCTTTTAATATAAGTTTTTTTGATTTTTTGCGATATTTTCGTGCCATTTGGGCCAATTCTGACCAAACGGGTGGGGCTACAACGTTCATATTATACATGGACATTAAGGTTATGGTGATAAAGTACCTTTTGAAAGAAAAAGTTGACAAAATTACCCAGAATCCATAGAAATAAAGCTTTTAATATAAGTTTTTAACGGTAAATAATAACAAATTGACAAGTAACAATAGAAACTTGACAACAATCACCTACAATGCGTGGACAGCAAAACAAAGCAACAAAGCACTCGCAAAAGTAAAGATATCCCACGCAGACTAAAAACTTTAAAAAAAGCTCATCCATCAACGCGGCGGGACTTTAGCGTTTTCCTAGTTATTATTATTGAAGAGAAATTATAACATTGACAGGATGTTTCGTCGCGTCGTGGTGGTGAATAATTAACATTATTCCTTACTTCCCGACGTAGCGTCATCACTGTGGATGACATTTTCAAGGGACTGCTGTTCTTTCGTTTGTTTGCCTCTGTTGCAATCGTTCACTTCTTTTTGGAACTGCCAGGATGGCGGTGGACGGCTCTTTTTTTTGTTGTTGTTGTTGTGGTGGTGGTGGTTGAGGTGGTTGTGGAGGTGGTGGAAGTGGTGTAGGTTGGTCTTGAGGATGAAGATGCTGTTGATGCTGTTGTTGATCTGGTGGTAGTTCTTGGTTTGAACGCATTTTTTCTGCTGAGAGGTGATTAATTAAATTAATGGCAGGAATCCACGAATCACTCAGTTTGTAACCACCTACATCTCCATTCATATTGTTACGTGTTTTTGAAATTTATATTGTTATGACTCCCTTAGATCTAGGCCAGAAACCCGATTCTTGGAAATTTAAATTTTTTTTTGGCCCCCCCAAAGACGATGATGCCAATAAAAAACGGGAAAAAAATAAAGAAAAACAAATCACAATCGAGCTTACCTTGGTTTAAAGACAGAAAGGTTTTTGTGGAGACGGCGAACTTCCCCGTTTGAGCGGGGTGTCGAAGTAGGGATGAAAAGTAAAAATTTATGGGCTACCCTTTAGTGAGATGATAAGGGGGTGGGAATGAGGGTAAAAAAACAAAAACATCCCGTAATCACAAAAAAATAAAAATTAAATAACACTTGAAGGCACTGTAAACAGTGTTTTTAAAAAAATTTTTCATAAGTAAAACCACAAAGGGAATATTTGTTGGCTGTTGCTCCGGGGCAACTTGAAAATTTCAAGGGCACTGTTTTTAGAACAGAACCCGGTCCCTGAGGTCTAAACGCTAGGGGCAGTTCGAATGAAATAAAAGGGCGAGCCAACGACCTGTCTAGGTCAGGTTTAAAATAAAAGAAAGATAAAAAAGGGAAAGGGGGGGGTACGAGGGAGTGAAAAACAAAATACTACGGGGGGAAACAAAGTGGGCTTAAACTGGGGGCGAACAAAATCCGCCCCAAAAAATTGGGCACATTTTAAAGTAAACTTCGAAAAAGAAAACGAAAACAAAAACTCAAAAAAACGAAAAGAAAAACGCTAGAATTTCCCCCAAACTAACTAAGCGGGGGGTGGGAACCACAAGTCGATTGATTTGGGGTCAATGAAATTTCCCGGGGGGTCGTGCGTACTGCACAAACCCGCGAAAGACACCACCCTTTCCCGGGGCAAAGGGTCGGGGATGGCCAAACTGCCAAAAAGGGGGGCCGACAAGGGGCTTGCTTTAGTGAAAGGGGTTTTGACGGGGTAAACATAAAGAGAAGATTTTTCGGGTCTCCCCCCCCACCCTGAAAAACCTGATAAAATTAAAGGAAGGGTTTTTATTAGAGGCCAACTTCGAGGGAACGCTACCCAAATATGCTAAAGGCGGGGGGGGCAACTCTTTGGCGAAAAACTGACGTTGAAAAAGCTTGAAAAGGGAAATGTCAGGAAGATGAAACCCTTTTCATTTGGCGGAAGGGGCCCTTGGGATCGGGACCTGAGAAATTTTTTTTTTTAGGCTGGGCAGGTCCCGCGCGAATCGTAATGACGTAGCCAAAACACGCTGCGAACGGATTTAGATTTAAGAACTTCATAAAGTGAAGCAAAAATGGGTCGACGAAAGGGGTCGTTTTTGGCGATCGGGAACCCTTCCGGGCGGTTTTCATCTCGGGGGCCACTTAAACCTGACGGGGGTGGGCTTTTGATGGGGGCCCAAAAGGAAATTTTTTGGGGATATTGAAAAAAGCGGCCCCAAACTGCCCAAAGGGTGAAGACTTTTCAGTTTGCCGCAAACCCGGGACGCACGGTCAGCGGGGTTCTCAGGGGACGGAACGTGACCCAAAATCGGAGGGTTGAGGTGTGCCCCAGGATTTCTACGACTCGTTTTGGCCACGAACGTTTTTCCCAGCCGATGAGGTTTTTTTACCCGGGCCATGCAAAAATTGATAGTTGATCCGAGAAAAGTACGATGGCCGTTAAGGGTGAGAATTTTGAGTGCCGGCAAAGGTACTTGGAGAAGAAGGGGCAAGCGGGCAGACCCGGGCAGACGGGCTCGAGTTTTGGGAATGGTAAAACGCCCTTACTGGGGGGGCAACTTTGCAAACGGGCTGGGGGAAAAGGGGCTTAACTTAAAAGGTGGAACCCGACGTCATGGGGGAGGTCCCCGACGGCGGCGTGGGCCTTTCTCTAAAGCGTCGAAAAAACCCAACTACCCGGGGGGAGGACCCGGCAGTGAGGGGAAGGGGACTGGAACACAAAACTTGACGATTTGAGTTTCGGCGAGGGGCGGGGGGCCAAAAGTGTTTTGAGAGCTGTCGGGGGGGAGTGGATCGCCCACCTGAAAATTTAGACCCCCACAATTTTTTGGGAGGAAATTTTTTTTCTTTTGAAGGAGAAAATGGCGAGAGAAATCCAACGGATCAATTTTCCGGGCGATGTGGGGAGAGTGCTGGGCGTTCCCCCAAAATGGCCTTCAAAAGGCTGACCCGGGGAATGAGAAGTCGTCAGTTTGGGGGCCCCCAAAATAACCCCAAGGGATCTTTTTTTCCCGGGCTCTTCGGGGGAAAAACGCAAGGGGTTTTTTCCCAGATGGTCCTGGGGGAAGGGGTCGAAAGGGGGGCCGGGCGTTGCGGGCCCCAAATTTACGGGGGGCTGGGAACCCTCCACTTTGGAAAAATAACACCCGTGAGTTTCTTTTTGAAGGGGCGAGGCCTGGGGCCGAGGTCCTCATCGGCCTGAGACGATGCCTTCGTTTGTACGGTAAAACCCCGTAATCGCACAAGCGAAAAAGGGGGAAGGGCGCACCGCCCGTCTTGCCCCCACCTGGTGAAAAACCGGGTTTTGAGAAGAAAACCCTTGATGGACTAACCCGAAAAAGGTGACAGTATTGAGTTTCCGTCCCCAAGACAGCAGAGTCAGGATTCGGCGCCAGGGGATGTTTTTAGGGACACATCACCCGGGTTTAAAAATATGAACCCCTTCCCTGTACATTTGGGGGAATGCCAAAAGTTTTCCGAGGGGGAATAGCCCCTTTAATTTTGATCAGGATTTTGGGGAGATCTCGCTGAATTTTTGGGAAACCGCTTAACGGGCTGCTGATTAAGAGAAGCACCATGCCCGTCCCCCGGGCCGAGGCGTTAAAACACGACTCGAACTTGTTCCCGAACTTGAAGGGCCTTTTGTGCACGAAATTTGTGGGGAATCACGTAATCCGTGAGTGACGGGCCGCTGCATGTGCGGGAAGATCCGCGTATTTCCCCGCTGAACTGGTGAAAAGCAACGTCTTTCTCGGGGGACCCCTTTGACGACGTTCCCGGAACTGAGAAAACTTGGAAGGAAACCTTGGGCAATTGAGCCAAGAGGCCCCATGGGGCTTAAATGGGAGCCGCTACAAAAGAAACGCCCCACATCGTCAAAAAAGTGTGTGGGCCACGAACGGGTTTTTAAACACAGCTGTCTTTCGGGATTCTTCGGGAAAAGGACGGGGAAACCTCCTCATTTTTCCAAAACATCGAAGAGAACGTCCAACGATGGACCCTAAACCCAGGGTTGAAAAGGGGGGGGAGAAAGGGGGGCCTGAACTGGGAGTCCTGAGGGCCGGAATCAAACCCAAAAATTCCCCCTTTCCGAACGGGGTGTTGAGAGGGGGGTTGGCCTCCGATGACTACATCGCGGGTCCTACTAAGAATTTTCCGGATACAAATTCCGGCTCCTATCGGAATTCGTCTTTTCTGGAAGTTTAAAACCCCAAATCGTCGGCCCAACGGACCCCGATAGCGCTGGGAACACCTCGATAGGGACTTAGGTAGTAAAAAGGGGCCCGATCTAAAATTTGGCGACAGAACGAGGGGCCTGACGGGGAGATGATGGTTTGGGGATTCAACCCTGGGAAGCAATGTCACAGACACATTCCCAAATAAACCCCTTGGAAACCCCCCCTTTGCCCTTATTGGCCTACTTTAATAGGGCTGGGTTTTCCATTTAACCGAGCCCTTAAACCCCAGAAAAAAAAAAAAAAAATTAAAAAAAAATAGCGGAAAAAAAAACAAAAAAAAAAAAAGAATCTATGAGGCACAAATGGGGGGTGATGTTTTCCCCAGCATCCCCAAATTTAAAAGTCTCAGGGTTTCCCCACGGGGCGACACCTGAGTGGACGGGGTTTGGGGCCCCCTTTACGCAGTAAAAGACGGAGCTGCGTCGTGTCTGTGGGATAGTAAAGCTGTTTTTAAAGAGGGGTTGATTTTTCCGGCATTGGGGGCCTTTCATGGGAGGGAAAACCAACGATTTAATGCGGTGCTGTGACACTCCGGGCATGAACTTTTCGGTTGACTTCGGATTGTGAATAAAGGGCCCCCAAAGAACAATTAAACAGGGGGCGAATCGCCTGAGAAATCCTTATTTGTGGGGGCAGCAAAATTGCTTGAGAAACGTTTGACACTTATAAATTTGTGAGAATTTCTGGCATAAGGGGGGGCAATTGGGTGATGGACGGCTTTGAGCTTCCCGGGCCTTGACACCGAAGCAGGTTTATGTTCACGGGGAGTCTTTGGGGACGGGGCGTTTGCAACGACAATGAGGTTGATTTTTTTCTCGAGGGACTGCGCCTAGACTGCGCCTTAACGGGGGTCAAACCCGGGGGTTAAATCCCCGACAAGCAAACTAAACCCGTCCTTGAAAGCTTCTCCAAAAAAGTGATAAAGCTGCGGGAAAAATGGGGAGTGGGAAGAACCCCGGAATTTTTAAAACCCACCCCTCGAATTTTTTTCCGGGGTTTGGGGCTTTCTAAGTTTAACAAAGGGTAATTGACAAAGGAGAAAGTCAGCTAAAATCGGGAATCTTAAAAGGCCTTGAGAGCGTTAAATTTTGGAAAAACGGGGAATTTGGGCAAGAACGGGCTGAAATTTAGCTTTACTACTTGTTTTCCCAATGGAGTGAAATAGATTTTACCTGTTGAATATACATAGGGGCCCCAATAACGCTTTTTTCTGAAAAGGCGCGACACTTGGGGCGCGTCGTAGGCAAGGGATAATTAGCGCTTAAAATTTTGAACCGCATTAATTCAGCCAAGGGCAGCATCTCGAAAAGTAACCCGCAAATAGTGGAAGCGTTGTACTTTGTTCAATGACTCGTTGTCATGAACCAAGGGACTGAAAAAAGCATAGAATCGGGGCCCACTGGGGTCATGTCGCCTGAAAATATTGGCAATTAAATATTTGGTAGCGTTTTAAACCTTTTGACACAACAGTAGATGGCGGATTCACAGGAAGGGCATCTGGTATCCGGGGGGGGGGGCGGGAAAACTATGGCGAGAAAACTTATCGCGTGCCGGTAGGGGAAGGCTCTAAAAGCTGGCTTTACGGGCGTCGACGGGGAAGAGGGTTACACCTTCCTCGAGCTGAAAAAAGTACAACTAATATTTCGCTCTAACCAATTCAAAGGGAAAGTTTTCCAACGGGGTTAAAGCTTGTCAAAACCGCGACCCTGTGACGAGAACTTCCTCGTCTTAAAGGCACTTAAAACCCGTTTCATATGGCTTTGCACTGGGGCCCAAATATACCTCTCTTCTAGCTTGGGAAGCAACAAACTTTGGGCCTTTCCCTTGTTGGTCATGAAAACCAAAACCAAAGATGACAAAAAAGAAACAGGGAGTGATTTAATTGCGATTGCAATTAAAAAAAACAACATGAAAAAAAAAATTGGTAAGATCAAACCCCGGGTAGTCGGGACAAATAACTACGACCTGTTATAAAATAAACGCGACCGAGAGAATGTAAACAAATCTCCCCCTTTTGCGACAATGAACAATCCCAAACGGGATAAAACCTGGTTATAGTGAGCCCGGGGCACACGCCGATGATAGGGACCCAGTGTTTTTAAAGAGTTTGAATACGAAAAACAAAAAAGCGAGATAATATTTGAAGGGTTTTAAAAGTGTCCCTGAATAATGAAAAAAACAAAATTTTATTGGGCACGAGGGGGCCCAAAAAAATTTTGGGGCACCAAAGACGTTATGCCAATAATACGGGGGAAAAAATGAAGAAAAAAAATCACAATCGGCCCCCCTTGGGGGCTTCAAACGAAAGGCTTGGGGGAAAAAAAGGGGCAAAATTTGGGCCGTTTGAGCGGGGGTGCCCGAAGTGGGGGAGGGAAAGATTTGAAAAATGAAGGCTAGCAAGTGATTTAAATGATATTGGGAAAGGGGGATCGTTTAGGGGATGAAAGGGTAGTAAATATGTACAACAAAAACAACGTAATGCCACGAAAATAGAAATTAAATAACACTTGAAAGCACTGTGAACAGGGGTGTTTAAAACTTGTCATAAAGTAACCACGAAGAATATTTGGTTTTTTTGTTGCTCTCGGGCCCAACTTTTGAAATAGGGCGAAGGGCACTGTCTAAAACAGACAGCCGTAGGGGGGGGGGGGCTGAACGCTAGGGTTTTTGGGAATGCAATAGGGGCGGGGGCCAAACGACCTGTCTGGGGGTAAAGGAAAAAAATAAAAAGATAAGAAGCAAGGGGGGGTACGAGGGGAGTGAAAAATTAAATACTACGTGAAACAAGAGTGGGCTTAAACTGGCGCGAACAATTTTTGTTTCATCAAAAAGAATCTCATGCCTTGAGTCAGCCATATTGTCTATGGCATGCTTAGCAATTGCAGACAACTCGACGTGACCCTTATTACAATGGTTTTTTATGTTCTTTTATCCTTGTTGCCACTGTTCTTAAAGTCAATCCTACGTAGCTACAGCCACACTTGCAAGGGATTTTATAATCTCCACTTCCGGCTAGATGTACTGGGTCTTTTGGCGATCTCAACATGGTAGAAATTTTATTTATAGGCTTAAATACTGTCTTGTTGTCTAGCTTTCCAAGGTACGTGCTATGCGATCAGTAGTAAATTTCACATATGGCAGGGAAGCGAGTTTCGGAGGATTATCAGGTTTCTCAAGAAATTCTTTCTTTACCTCAGTTCTGTTGAAAGCTCGCCGATGTTGACCGCACTATAGCCATTGCTCTTCAAAACAGCTGTCAAGGCTTTCTTTTCTTGTGTCGAAGCTTTGCTCATCTGATAACCGTTTTGCCCGGGAAACGAGAGAATTGATGACTGAATGCTTTTGAGCTGGATGGTGGTGTGAAGTAGCTTGTAGATAGAGGTTTGTGTGGTAGGCTTTCGATAACAGCATGGCCCAACTTTCCGCTGTCAAGCCTCGTAAGCATCACATCAAAAAACGGTAAACGTTTATCCACCTCTACTTCTATGGTGAATTGATATTTGGATGAATACTATTTAATGGTTGTGAACTTCTTTTAATTCATCCGCAGTGCCTGGCCAAATGCAAACTATGTCATCTATATACGTCTCCAGAA
The DNA here is from genome assembly GCA_024449915.1 of Sweltsa coloradensis. NCBI lineage: Eukaryota > Metazoa > Arthropoda > Insecta > Plecoptera > Chloroperlidae > Sweltsa > Sweltsa coloradensis. The sequence goes on along the minus strand of JAMZAV010007099.1, from coordinate 3,539 downwards.
AACTGTTTAATCACGGCCGTGCTAAGAGCTTTCTTCTCGAGATGGGTCATGTAAATATTGGCGACTACTGGCTAAGAGGGCTGCCCATAGGAGCTCCACTAGTTTGCTCATACAACTCTCCCTCAAACGTGAAAAAGTAGAATTTAGGCAATGCTTAGCCAGATTTACAATATGAGGTGCCAAAGGCATGACATCATTCAATACCGTTATTGCTTCCTCAGTCGGGATGTTTGTGAACAAAGACACAACATCGAAACTTACTAACATGTGATTAGGCTGAAGGTCCAGATCCTTTATCATTTCTATAAAATGATATGAGTTTTTTACATAAGACTCAGACTCGGGTACAAGAGGTTGTAGTTGTTTTGCTACATATGCAGCTAGAAGTTGCGTAGGAGAGTCTATTGCACTGACGATTGGCCTGAGAGGTGTACCTTCTTTATGTATTTTTGGTAATCCATACATTCTTGGTGTTTTAGGGTCTTGAATAGTTAAATGCTTTTTTGACTTTATCATCTAAAGGGGATTTGTTTATGAGAGCAATCGTTTGTGTTTTAATGCGGTTAACGGGGTTTTTAGTAATCCGTTGATAAGAATCAGTATCTAGCAGAGCTCTAATCTTTTGTGAATAGTCTTCAGTGTCCATAACGACACTAGCATTACCCTTATCTGCTTTTAGAACTATAATACTCTTATCCTTTCTCAACTGATTTAGTGCAACTAGTTCCTGCCTCTCGATGTTACTTTGTGGAAGTTTTGTTACCTTAATTATTCTTGAAACTTCTTGCCTGGCTTCCTCTGCTTTTTCACGGGGCAAATATTTCACTGCGGTCTCAACACCGGCAATAATTTCTTCAATAGGCATTCTATTTGGTGTCACAGCGAAATTCAATCCTTTAGCTAATGCATTCAGCGCTAGTTGAGGGATGTCCACACTTGACATATTGTGAACCACTTTGTTGATTGACAATTCTTCTTTGCCTGCATTCACAGAATTACCTCCAGATCTTTTCAACAGGTTCGTAAACTTTTTTTCGTGAACTTCTCTTATCTTAGAAGAAAGATAATGCACTTTGTTAGCTGTCAATCGCTCAATACGTTCCCAATCGCACGGGCTTAAAGCACAACTCAATTTAAGATGTAAATTATACAAATCACTTGAAATGAAATGAAGATCCCGGCGGCATTTATGAATTTGGTTTCTTAGTAAAGCTTCACTAGCTCTACGAAAAATATTTTGCGTAGACATAGCACTAAGTGGATGTTTGATCAACGTGAACCTAGGAAGTATACTGCTATCTCTACAGATGCACAAAAACTTCAAGTCACACAACATACGGTTTTTCTTGATCCTCAGCTGCTCCAGCTTCCGTATTTGGTTGAATATCTCCTCCCCGTAGAGGCGAATTAGTTCACAAGTTATACTTTCGCGACCCGATATAATAGAAGAGAAATTATAACATTGACGGGATGTTTCGTCGCGTCGTGGTGGTGAATAATTAACATTATTCCTTACTTCCCGATGTAGCGTCATCACTGTGGATGACATTTTCAAGGGACTGCTGTTCTTTCGTTTGTTTGCCTCTGTTGCAATCGTTCACTTCTTCTTGGAACTGCCAGGATGGCGGTGGACGGCTCTATTTGTTGTTGTTGTTGTGGTGGTGGAAGTGGTGTAGGTTGGTCTTGAGGATGAAGATGCTGTTGATGCTGTTGTTGATCTGGTGGTAGTTCTTGGTTTGAACGCATTTTTTCTGCTGAGAGTTGATTAATTAAATTAATGGCAGGAATCCACGAATCACTCAGTTTGTAACACCTACATCTCCATTCATATTGTTAGGTGTTTTTGAAATTTCAATTGACTCCCTTATGAGTCTAGGCCAGAAAGCCGATTCTTGGCAAATTATTTTTGTTTCATCAAAAAGAATCTCATGCCTTGAGTCAGCCATATTGTCTATGGCATGCTTAGCAATTGCAGACAACTCGACGTGACCCTTATTACAATGATTTTTATGTTCTTTTACCCTTGTTGCCACTGTTCTTAAAGTCTGGCCTACGTAGCTACAGCCACACTTGCAAGGGATTTTATAAACTCCACTTCCGGCTAGATGTACTGGGTCTTTTGACGATCAAACACGACGACACATCCCGTCAATGTTATAATTTCTCTTCAATTATATCGGGTCGCGAAAGTATAACTTGTGAATTATTATTATTATTATTATTATTATTATTATTATTATTATTATTATTTTATTTTTATTGGATGTATTTCATACAAACTCGGTCAAAACCGGAGCTAACATGTTGTACGGACTTACGTCAAGTACTTCCATGTGTATCTATATTACATACCTACATTATTACTTTGTATTAACTCTAACTAAAATAAGTCATTTTTAATAAAGTTTGTAGATGATGTTTTCTTTCTGCTGTGTACGGTCGTGGCCGATTTCTCGTCGCCATCCTAGCATTTGCTCTTCGGACTATGGAAAACCACGAAAACCATGTCAGGATGGAAGCTGTCTCGGAATCTCGAAGTATCATTCTTAGTTTAGAAATTTACGAACTATTCTACACGTGTTGAGTTTTACTGCCTTTTGAGTATCGATGAAACATTGGGGGGAAGATTTTTGTTTAATGCTTTCATTAGCTTCTGGGTATGATGCCTTTAAAACCCGATACACGTATGGGAGTTTTTCCCTTTTTTCTGTTTCCACTCTTTTGATTATTTTTTTAATCAATATATTTGTCAAATTTTTTTTTTTCCATGTGTTCGACGTTTGGCACATTGGGACAGCAGTCAAAAAGGGTAGTTTCTTGTTTTTTCTTGTAATTAAATTATATCGGTCGTTTTGAGGGATAGTTTGGGCTGTTTTTTAAATGTGCGGTCGTAAAAATAAAATTTAAATCTTTGCTATCTGTACTTTCTCCGTTTGTATTTGTAGTAAGGGTGTGGTATCAATGAGGTTGTACTTGATTGTATTTTTTGGTGAATAATGTTTGCTACGGTTATGCTGTAGGTAAAACCGTTTGACATAGTGATGGCACCCGGATTATGATGTGTTTCGGTTGTTTACCCCCTACACTAATTTTCTAAAAAATTTTGTTTACTGTCGGGATCTTGTATAAGTATTTTTTATAATTTTTTCGTTGAAAAAACCCGCTTGAATACCAGCATAAAACCCTTCCCTTTCCCCAAATAGTTTCCCCCCCTTGTTTTAACCCCCCTTTTGATGCTTTAAAATCTACGTACCTTTTTGTAGTTCATATAAAGTCTCTTGTTGGGTCTTTTCTGAGAGACTAAATCTTTTGAAGCGTCAGTTATGAGTTTCCCTTTTAGATTGACATTTTTGTTTTCTAGATTTAGTGGATTAATGATTTGTCACTACACCACAGCCCTATGCAGTGTTGATTTGGGTTTCTCTTTGTAAAAAAAATTTTTTAAAATGTCTATTTTTTATAATAAGTTGTTCAATCAATTAGGCCCCGTCCTCCTTTTTTCTGGAATGTCAATCTCCTATTGCTTTTAGGTGATGCAT
>JAMZAV010007098.1:0-20207 GCA_024449915.1 Sweltsa coloradensis | reverse complement strand
GTATAGTGGTGACATTATGATGGGACTACCTAAACTCTAGTGATGTGGACAATACTATCACTAGTCGTAACATATACATCTTGTAGCCTTGAGGTGCAGCATTATTTGTGGGACTCCTAAACTCTAGTGAATGTGGTACAATACTATCACTAGTCGTAACATATATCATACTTGTAGCCGGTGAGCAGTTTATGATGGGGACTACCTAAACTCTAAGTGAATGTGGTACAATACTATCACTAGTCGTAACATATATCATACTTGTAGCCGGTGAGCAGTTTATGATGGGGACTACCTAGACTCTAAGTGATGTGGTACAATACTATCACTAGTCGTACATAATATCCTACTTGTAGCCGGTGAGCAGTTTATGATGGGGAACTACTAAAACTCTAAGTGATGTGTACAATACTATCACTATAGTCGTAACAATATTCTTACTTGTAGCCGTTTGTGTGAGCGTTTATGATGGGACTACCTAAACTCTAAGTGAATGTGTACAATACTATCACTAGTGTAAACACTACATAACTTCGTAGCCGGTGAGCAGTGTATGATGGGGGACTACCTAAAACTCTAAGTGAGGGGGTACAATACTATCACCTATAGTTCGTAACATATATCATACTTGTAGGCCGGGAGCAGTTTAGATGGGGGACACCTAAACTCTAAGTGATGTGTACAAATACTATCACTATAGTCGTAAACATATAATCATATTGTAGCCGGTGAGCAGTTATGAGGGGACGACCTTAAACTCTAAGTAGAATGTGGTACAATACTAAAACTAATCACTATAGTCGTAACATATCATACTTGTAAGCCGGTGAGCAGTTATGATGGGGACTACCTAAACTCTCAAGTGAATGTGGTACAATATATCACTAGTCGTAATATATATCATACTTTGTAGCCGGTGAGCAGTTTATGAGGGGAATACCTAAACTCTAAGTGAATGGTGGACAATACTATCACTATAGTCGTAACAATTCATACTTGTAGCCGGTGAGCAGTTTATGATGGGGACTACTAAACTCTAAGTGAATGTGGTACAATACTATCACTATAGTCGTAACATATACATATTGTAGCCGGTGAGCAGTTATGATTTTTGGGAATACTAAACTCTAAGTGAATGTGGTACCATACATCACTCGTCGTAAACATATACCTGCTCGTAGCCGGTGAGCCAGTTTATGATGGGGGACTACCTAAACTCTAAGTGATTTGGTACAATACTATCATAGTCGTAACATATATAATACTTGTAGCCGGTGAGCAGTTATGATGGGGGACTACCTAACTCTTAAAGTGAGTGGTACATACTAATCACTATAGCTAACATATATCATACTTAGTAGCCGGGGAGCAGTTTTGATGGGGACTACCTAAACTTAAGTGAATGTGGTACAATACTATCACTAGTAGTAACATATATCATACTTGTGCCGGTGAGCAGTTTTGATAGGGGACTACCTAAACTCTAGGTGATGTGGTACAATACTATCACTATAGTCGAACCAGTATATCATACTTGTAACCGGTGAGGCAGTTATGATGGGACTACCTAAACTCAAGTGGAATTGGACAATGTATATCATTAGTCGCATAACATATATATACTGTAGCGGTGAGCAGTTATGATGGGACTACTAAACCTCTAAGTGAGGTGGTACAATACTATCCACTATAGTGGGGTCCGTAACATATAATCATACTTGTAGCGGTGAGCAGTTATGATGGGGGACTACATAAAACTCTAAGTGATGTGGTACAATCTATCACTAGTCGTAACAATATTTTTTCATACTTGTAGCCGGTGAGCAGTTTATGATGGGGGACTACCTAGAACTCAAGTGATGTGGTACCAAAATATCACTATAGTCGTAACACATCTACTTGTAGACGTTGAGCAGTTTTATGATGGGGACTACCCAAATCTAAGTGATGTGGTACAATACTATCACTATAGTCGTACATATATCATACTTGTAGCCGGTGAGCAGTCTATGATGGGGACTACCTAAACTCTAAGTGAATGTGGTACAATACTATCACTAGTGGAAAAATCTATCCTACTTGTAGCGGTGAGCCGTTATGATGGGGACCTAAACTTAAGTGAAGGTGGTACAATACTATCACTAGTCGTAACTATACATACTTGTAGCCGGTTGGCAGTTTATGATGGGGACTACCTAAACTTCTAAGTGAGGTTGACATACTATCACTAGTCGTAACATATATCATACTTGTAGCGGTGAGCAGTTTATGATGGGACACCTAACTCTAAGGAATGGGTACATACTATCAATATTCGTCACATATACATACTTGTAGCGGTGCAGAGTTTATGATGGGGGATACCTAAACTCTAAGTGAGGTGGCCTACAATACTATCACTAGTCGTAACATATATCATAACTTGTGAGCGGTGAGCAGATTTATGATGGGACACAGAAAACTCTAAGTGCCATGTGGTACAATACTATCACTATAGTCGTAACAATATCATACTTGTAGCCGGTGAGCCAGTTATGATGGGGACTAACCCTAAACTTAAGTGAATTTGGTACAATACTATCACTATAGTCGTAACATATATCATACTTGTAGCCGGTGAGCAGTTTTATGATGGTGACTACCTAAACTCTAAGTGAATGTGGTACAATACTATCACTAGTCGTAACATATACTGCTCTCGGTTTATCTAGGTTGTCCCCTGGATTTATATCTGATTTTGATGCTGAAGTTCTAAGGTTCTGTTCCAGGATCAGTCAGAACATATTATATAGTAAAATCCCTCAAGAGGATAATGGGATAATAATATGTGAACAGTTGTATACTTTGGAGCCGTCCTTGCTTCGAAGCACAAAACAAATACGTGTAATGTATTTTTTTTTGTGAACTAGATAATTAAGTAATAATTAAAGAAAATAAAAATAAATAAATAAAATAAAATAAACAAAAAATAAATAAATACATAACTGAAATTAAATACATAAATAAATATACATTCGTATTTAGGGTCTACCCACTCAGTCACATAGCCGTTATCCATTGGAGCTGGGGGACATAATTTAAAGCAGACTAAGCCAATCATGTAGGCGCCGACACTGCTAACGAGCGTACAATGAACTAAACTAGAGATCAGTATTTTGAACAAGCTGGGCACGATTCCACCGGCGCTGACAGAGCCAGGATCAACACAGAAACAACCTTGTGCCTCATTGCTAGGACGACATAATCCTAACTCCTAAGCCATGAATTGATGTACTTAAGCCCACATCAGAAGTTTAGATCTTCGGCATATAGCGGGATGCGAACCACGTCCACGGACCTTCTGCTTTGGAAGCAGAGACACGTTGGCTTGGGCGCTTTGGTTCAAATCAGAAATGACTGAGTGGGTAGACTCTAAATACTAATTTATTTATGTATTTATTTATTTATTTATTTATTTATTCAAGGTCACTGTCGTCTCTTATTCAAAATAAGTCGACCGCTGTTTGGCGATAATTCTCTCATCGATGGAGTCGGTGTCGATAAGGTCGGTTCTAGTTTCTAAGCTTCATTCTAAGCCGCTTCGCTTAAAAATATATTTGTGGGAATTTTTGCGTAACTGCCAAATCGGTAGAGTCAAATACAAATTTAACTTCGTTTTATTTTATTTGTACGATTTTATAACCCGCAACATATTCATTAGAGAGCATAGCTCCAAAAACACATGGTAACTACTGACTGCCAACCATATAATAATAAATATATTAAAAAGAACAGTAACAAATATCAACAACATTAAAACAATCATTATAGCACAACTATCACACTGAAAATGAGTTTATGTGTGTTTTTGTTTCGGGCAGATTTAAAATGTATTTTTAAGTACGTATTTACTAAGGTGCGTAAGTTTACCTGTCTGAGTGCTCCTCTATCTGTTGGGCTGTCAGACGGTGCAAGACTACCATAGGCCGGAGCCTTGTCAGCTGCCTCATCATTGCGCTGCGCTCGTCCTGCACAGAATTAAAAGACACAAATTAAAAGAAAGAAGATTAACTTTTCAAACTGCTTCTACATTTTGTCATTCTATCAAGATGATTTTCACAAGAAATATGTAAAAATTCTCCAAAATATATTTTGTTGTGGACTTGGAACAACCACAAGGAAAATATAAATGCGACTTCACTTACAGAAAATGAAAATGGGCCCAGTGGCGGATACACCATCATGGAAGGGGGAGACTGCCCCCCCTCCATTTTGATTATGTAAGGGACCTAGGGGTAGCCAAATTTCCATCAGGATCACCTATTATGCCATTTCGCATTTTTGCAAATTTTGGCGCCTTCGGCGATAAGGGCACTGATGCTTAGAACTTCAAAAATACCCTGTATAGTGTTGCAAAACCGAACTCCCAATCCCCCCCAGTTACGCTACTGATTTCCAGTTCGTTTTCATTTGATAATAATCTGATTATCTTGTAATAAAGTCCCTCCCCCCCCCCCCCCCCCCCCCCCCCCAAAGATATCAGATCCAAAATATGTCGATTTTACGCATTATTTGATTTGAATTGAGTTATAATGTCTCGTATTAATGCACAAAGGCTATTAGAGACGATGAGTGGTGACTGGCGATAGATGAGAATGATGGGTGAATAGATGGGAGGAGGGGAAACCCGGTACCGGTACGTAGCCTACTCCTTTCGAAAAGTACCAAAGGGACCAACGGTTAAACGTCCCATCCGAAAGGACGGTGCAACCTAGACAGTCATATAGGTTCCTCCACTAGCCCGGACTGCCGAGCACGAGGAGGAGGAGAACGAAGCCGTTACACTAGCTCTCGAAAACAGCTATACAGTGTAGTTGTTCTGTTTAGTAAAAGTAAAAGAATTCGTTTTATCCATATAGATTGTGAGCCTGTATGACACTCGAAAAACACTTGACTTTACTCTCCACACCACACGCCACATCACCATCACAGGCTTCAAACAATTATGTTGCACTTTTATAGGCCTACTAAACAAGGCTAAGCCATAGCTTAGCTAGACCAGTGGCATATCCAAGGAGAGGGGGGTTATGGGGTTCAAACCCCCCTTTGCCCCCTACCACCAAAAAAAAACGAGTGTATGGAAAAGAGGAGGGGGGAAACTTCATATATTATATATGCACATGATAACATTAAAAAATGTGTTTACAGGCGTTCAAAACGTCAAATATGGTGGGGAAAAAAAGTCCAAAAAAGTCCTCTGGCGACTGGCGTCTTTCGTCTCCAGATCTCTATACCTGTTTGCCATCCCCCACCCTCCCACCCCCCGCCGCCACCTCCATTGTTCGTTTTCTAAATAAGATAGTCTAGACTAAACTACAGTTCCCTGAAAAGAGCTCACAATACTGATTGTGAGGTAAAAACCGCTTTGTCTCTTTCGATTCAGTCTTACAATGAAGTCGACATACATTGACAAAGAACATGGAAAGGATTCGTGAAATAAGAGGTGGGGAGTAGGGACAGTACAGGGTTTGTCAAAGTAAACTATCAGGCTTTCAGTTTCTTGTTTAAGGTCAGGTTTTCCCTTTGGTTAGTTTCAAGCAAATCCGCTAGTTGGGCGCTACTGTCAAAACTACGCGGGCGTTTGAATGTGGTTGGTTGAAAGTGCCCGTGAAGGTAGGCAACTTCTCAGACGTCTGTGAGTGGAAGGCTGATCTCTTTAGGGGTTGCGGGGGTGGGGGGCGAGGGGCGAGCGGTTTAGAGCAAAAAAAGGGTCTTCTTCTCTAGGTATTGAAGTATTGACATAAAAGAATAACAGATTCGGAAGAAGGGTCCGGCCATTATAAATATCTCTTTGTGTGCAAAACTTTACAACAGACCAATTTAGTTTACAACCATTATCATCCACACTGCTACCTTCATCAAATCTGTCAATCTAACAATCGCGACGAATTTAAATAATTATTGAAAAGTTTACTTTTGTCAAGGAACTAAAATTGATTCCTACAGCATTTATATAAGTTAAGTTGTATTGTGATATAAACGTTTCACTTGTAATGAGAGTGAGACACAATCTTGTGTCTCATTGGGGGATAATACACATATTTGGAATTTACATTGTATTTTCTGAAAACACTGAACAGAGATTTCATTTGATTACGTATTGATAAGTGTTTTTAGTCACATATGTATCAAGATCATTTTTATAATAACAATGCACAACACAATGAGTACTAATCATCCGAATTCTATTCCTTGTACACGAAGTCAAAGTGGAAATGGAATTTATAATCATTGAAACAATTGCGATTGAATCTTCTTCCTTTTGTTGATGATGAAATGACACAACCGATTGATTCGGGAGATGGAAATGAGACAAGTAGCAACACCATTGGAAGACAGTGCACGAGGTGACGACTGACGAGGAATGTATACAGGGTTTCTGTCCGACCATTGATTTACATCCGTCTGCGTCTGCGAGTGGAGGAGACTTACAGATGGGTTCCCTAAATTTACCTTCAATTAAACGGGAAAACACAAGTCACGTCACGACAAGTCCACACTAAAAGCATAACGGTATAGGCTACAACAACAATATGTGTTTTGTGGTTGATTCTCGATGTGTATGATTATATTTGGAAGGATGTTTTTACACACATAATAATGATAGAAATTTTCATATCATAATCACCATAATACATTTCGTCGATTGATTAGAACTTTGCCTGTCAGATTGTACCAGTTATTACAAATCCTCTCAACAAGAGCCCGAATGTGAGTTTGATGAGCTAATATTGCACTCAAAAATATTATTTTATGTTTGAATAATTTTTCTAACGTGTTTGGAGTCAAATACTTCTCTCAAGTGAATGATTTGTATCTCTTGAAAAGGGTTTCATATAGGTTTTCAACTCGGTCATGGCATAATATGGCGCGTTATTGTTAATATTGAACGTGAATATTACCTCCAATAAAAAATGTAATTAAATATTTAAAAAAATCGTATTTAGAATCTACCCCCTCGGTCACAGAACTCTCTGTCACAGTGATGTAATTGATTTTACTCTGCGCCTCACGATATGTATAAAATAAAATAAACATTTAATCACTAACATAATCGTTCCAGAGCCCAAGCTGTCGCTTTCATTCACTATTTGGCGCAGATAAAACAAACTCTCCAGAAAGTGGATAATGCAATCAGGTGTCAAAATAATTCTAGTGTGAGAATGAAAATACAAAAATTGATAACAATTATAATTTATGTTCAATCTTTCCATCAGGGTATACCTTTCTAGAGACTACCCGATCCGATCCGATGTGATACGACTACTTTTAATTGCATATATTAAAAAATAAGCAATGTCACATTTATGCTCTTATGCCAATAAACCCCGTTAAGGATTCGATCAAAAATAATGAACACACACACAAAAATTTAAGACACTATCATGTCATTATAGCCTGTTCAATACTCGCGATCAAAAATAATATACATAAGAAACCACAAAATCAATGACACCTAATGATGTCGGGCAGGTAGCAACTTGTGAGTAGAAGCCCCCCCGCCCCCCAACGCCGGCCAAATACCCATTTCGATTCTGAAGGAAAGGTCTGCCCATTATAAATATATCTTTTGTGTGCAACAGCCAATTTCGTAAAACCATTTAGGTGGTCCGCCACACTGCTGCCTTCCCCAGTTATGTCGATTTTCAACATCACAATGTCAACAATTTAAATAATAATTAAAATTTGAATAGTTATATACCAAATCTTTTTTTGCAATGAACACACATTTATTTCTACAGCATTATAGTAAATAATTGTGAAAGAAATGTAGGGCAAATTCAATTTGTGTGTGTGTGTTTACATATTTGCTACAGAAAATGAAGTGTCATTTTACTCGTTTACACCTGTCCACGTTATGTACCCAATAAATCGAACTACAATTCGAAACTAAAATATATACAGTATTGTCGTAGTACTGGTACAGCAGTTTTAATTATTTTCACAAACTATTTTATAGAACCGAATTCAGAACCTTGGGACTCGACAAAGCAACGATCTCCTTATCCGCCGAGCCAGTTCTAGGAACCAAGGTGGATTTTGTTTTCATCTTGCAATGTTTGAAAGGGACCATGATGAGTGACTGAGTAGACCTCCCCTTCCAAACTCGAAGCAGGCCATAAATACAAGGATTCAGTGAATGTAAATTTTGGGGTTTGTTTTTAGCATGCTTACTTTTTTATGTTTGGCAATTTGCACCAGGCCAGTGCCATGCTAATGGCCACCGGCCATAGCATATGTGTTGCACGCTATTAAAGATTATAATAACACACACGAGCAATATATGCATAAAATAAAAATAAAAACATAAATTATACAAAACCAGTGCAATATTTCAATAATTTATCCAATTGCTATCAATGACACTAACGAATATTATAGCCCATTACGGAAGGCGATAAAAAATAATATACTCATACACATAAAACAGTATACTCAATGATAAAATCAATGACACTCGCGTGTCAGCACAGCACAGCATATCAATAAATCTATGAATAATGTTTTTCTGCAATTATTATCTTATGACCGACTTACATATTCGTATTATTTCAGGGGATGAGAAGGACACAATATCGCCTATAACCGGATTTATAACATTTACTTTTGTTAAAATTGTTACTACTGGCAAATAATATGATTGTGTGAAGGATAATAATAATAATAATAATATATTTTCGCATCGAAACGCCGGACTCGGCTTCGGCTATGATGCTAGGGAGTCGGACAACAACCCGTAGGCCTTACTGTTATTTTTGCCAGGGATTCTGTCGACAAGTTTAGAACCCAACAAATCTCTGCCTCACAGCCCTCAGTCCCCAGACCCTAAACTCATCAATAAACGTATTTCTGAATTCTGAGAATCGCCTTCAAAGGGTATTTTCTATATTACTTTTTTTATCTAGCTAGGGTATACTATGCATCCATTCACAACAACCTTGTGCAAAAAAAACAAATACCATCTCTAAACTAAAAGTAGAGTTGATAAGCGTTATCTCGGTTTTAATAAATTCATTATCTTATTTACATTTTTCTAAGCATTTTAGTTTTTTTGCGAAGTGTTTATTCTCATATTTAAGGAAATATCCGATTAAATCATATCAAATGGTTATTTGATTTGTTTTGCAATTTCTCTTAGAATTTTGCTACAATTTTGATTGAAAAACATTCTTAGGCCTTGTTTGACTTGATGAATTGAATAACTATATATATAATCACTAAATGATAAAAATTACACTATTTAACTATCACTTATACAAGAATGCCCCACCTTTCAAGCCATTCCTTTCAGGTCATTTCACAGGTCGTAAAATCGCTCTATTGTATTGTCATGCATCTCTCCATCCTTTCTTCAAGCCAAAAAAAGCCAAAAAAAAAGTATTTACTTTTGGAAAGGGTTGGGTTGTTGTCATTTGTAAAACGTTCGCAGACTGTATAAATTAATGTATTGTGCAAAACTCAATCACAGGCCAGTAATGTAACTAATATTATTTCAATCTTATCACTTAATTGATGAGTCGAGTCAAAATTATACTACGCACACACTGTCTAGCCTGCATTTTTTCGGTTATTTGAGTTTTTGAGAGGCGATTTTAGCTTTAGTTTCATTTCATGGATTCTCATCTGAGTAGGCCTACTGGTTATACACTGTTGAGCAAATGATAATCATTACGAACTTCAAAATGCATCGTGGATTATTTCTAGTTTAAATTTAACCACGAGTGGCATTTTCGAGATAATTGTAAGCGTATGCAGAATGAGGTGACTATCGTCGAGTTGCCGCGCCTTCAAATTCACTAATATGCATTTCAGTATCGAACTACTCACGTGTAATTAGTAATTAGATATAATATGTGACAGGTGCTGAGGTGATATGCAGAAATTTGTTTCAAAGTTGCATTTTGTCCTTCCCGCGTACGACTGGTAAATTTACTACCGATTTCCCAAACACTGCCACTCTGACTCTGAGCGCTCCTTGACGGATGAAATTTTTGTTCAATATTTATAAACTAATTTCACTGATAGTTTGAAAACGGTGAAAGATATCTTAAAAATTTAAAAAGCATTAAACTACAACAACTAAATGCAATTTCAACGTACAGCCCCTTTAGTAATTTTTTTTAGGGACAGAAACAAAAGGTAATTTAAATCAAATGTCATTAATAATTTTTTTAATGGACTTCAATTGGAAATCGAAAAATATATCGTTACATTGAAATCACAATTTATACGTTTTATATTTCAACGTTCGAATTTCGTTTCTGAATTGATATTTGCTCTAAATATCGCTGAAATTGTCAATTGTGCAGATGCTAATTAAAAGTGCATTATAATGATGTTATTACAAATTTTAGTAATTAACGTTAGGTATGATTGAAGCTAAACATTTTATGCTTACTAAAAAGTCCAAAATCGCCTTCATAGCTTTATTAGCTGCAAACCATGGCAAATAATGTTGCATTCCCCCTTACCCCTCTAGAATGCCCTAGTGCTAGCGATATCCTAACCTTAAACTAAGTGAAATTATTATAAAATTAATGTACTAGGAAACGCTCAGTTGGACGCGTTGATAAGCGAGCACGTGCTATTCGCCTTTAAAAAGAAACGACACGCGCCAAGCGGAGAAACGGCGAAACGCTCAGATGAGGTCGCTCCGGAGGTGGGTGTGGCGCTTGCGTTTAAAACTACACGGCGCGGCGAAGTTTTCGTCAAAGATAATGTCGAATAATGAACGATATTGTTGTGTTCTGAGTTGCATATAAGGTAAAGCCACTAAGCCACCCTTATAGACGGCACAATTATACCAAAGAAGATGACATAACAATAAATAAAGTAAGATCTAGGTTCTCAAAGTTTTGTGAGAGTACAGGCCTGATTTTAAGTAAATTCCGAAGATGGGCATTTACTTTATATTATTTCTAGCCGACGGTGTAATAATAGTGGTTTAGGCCTCAAGGTTTATAAACAAACAGTAAGTATTTCGATTTTAGAACACAAAACAATAATATTATAGGTATGTATTGTAATCAGAATAACAATAATAATTGTACTTTTTCAGTATAGAATATATATTATGTAAAGCTAGTCTGCTTTATTCCACGGATGATCAAACTATAAAAACTCAGTAACTCGCTGAAAGATGTATTCAATTTTGTTTATTAAAGGGTTCAGTAATTTGCAATATCGATAGTGGTAGTTCAAACATCCCATTGCCGTTCACGTGAGACAAAAAAAAGTGAATGCTGGATCAGTCACATTTGAATATCCTTTGTATACATTTCCTCCCAAATATACTCACACGACCATGTATAGGGCATACGTAGTTAGACAACAGAAGACAGACAAGATTGTCCCTTGGCAGTTGGGACATTTTAATTCCTACGAAATGAAATATAAGATGTTTTACAATTGACATGTAGCGAACCTGTTTATTTGGTTACAATACAAAATAAAATGCAGAGAAAGATACTTATTAAAAATTGCTTACGATTATAGGCCCAAGTGTAGTAGAAATCAATTTTTATTATCTACTTTCAAATTTTATTTTCATTGTTTTCAAACAACTATAAACTTGGCAATTTAGTATGAAGTTCTTAGTACTCCCAATGAATGAATCACAAGTGTTTAATTAATGGTTAATTACCATTATTTTTGAGCGATGTCTGGCATAATAATAATTATTATTATGTCACATTTTGTTTGGAAATATATGTGCACTTCATTTATTTCCATATATACTCGGTAATTATTTATTTATAAGCGTTTATTGGGTTTAAAATGTAGTATTTCATATCCACTTGTAGGGCCTACTGTCTATTTCAATTCGTATATTCATACTTTGTTATTTATTGCAAAGTATATTTCTTTTCCGTATTATTTACTGTTTAAAAGTTAAAATAAAAATATGTAGGTCCTATAGTCACCTTAGTTTCATTTCTGTAAAGTTTATTTGCAAAATAATTAGGGAAGTGCTAAGAATTCTTATTACTGCCTACTGTCTGAGTTTTGTATGCAAACTGATTGATTTTTCTATATTGTAAGTAGAATACTTGGTTGGAATCAAATGAAAAAAGTAACCAGTATGTTTTGCGATATTGTGTTCAAGAAAAAATTTATTTCAGCGTTGTGCATAGGCACATGTCACAGCAAGTATGACATCGTATGCATATTCATTCACACCGACAGATTGTTAACTAGGCACCAATTGACGACTCGAAATGGGCGGAGCTTAAAACGATCGATAGGTCACGTGACAAGTATTGGGTATAAATCCTCATTTCGCAAGCTGGCGCCTGGTGAACGGCGCATCACTTATCACGCTCTAACTTTTATTCTATTCATTATTTGGACAACACTTAAATGAATAATATTTAGCAAACATATCATTCCTTGTAATAGCGATTATTCCGATTGTTTTGAAAAAAGTCGTTAGCTTGTTATAACAATGTACGCATCACACAAGTGAAAATTATCAATGACTTAACTTTTCTCATTAATTAATTTGACAAAAAACTACGGTTTTTAAAATTTAGAAAATTTTAATTTCTAGATAGAAAGTGCACTGAACGAAAATTTACAGCATAGAGTAATATGCAGCGTGCACTTTTTCACGGCTCATCCGCACGTCAAGAGTGGCGTATTTTAGATAAAACACATACCCTGCATATTACTCTATGCTGCAAAGTTTCGTTCAGTGCACTTTCTATGTAGAAAGTTAGTTTATTTCTTGTGTAAAACAGTCTGATGCATATTTTTAAAGAGGTCTTGTCGAAATCCGATCAGTAGTTTTTTATCAAATAAAATTTTGAGAAAACTTTAGTCATTGATAATTTTCACATGTATGATGCGTACATTGTTATAAAAAAGCTAACGACTGTGTAAAAAAAATCGAATAATCGCCTATTACAAAGAATGATATATTTGCTAAATAATATTCATTTAACTATTGTACAAATAATGAATAGAAAAAAAAGTTAGAGGGGTGATAAGTGTTGCGCCATGAAGCAGGCGTCAACTTGCGAAATGAGGATTTATACCAACTAATTCCGCCATGTTGCCTCGTGACGTCAGGAGGCGGGTACAATTCAAGTCGTCAATTAGTACCACACATTTATTTATTTCAGTTGTGAGAACTATGTAATGGCATTCCAAAATGTCACTAGATCAAAATAATGTAAATAGCCCCTGTTTGACGGGGCCCTCGCATACGGAGCCTCACGGTGCGCCAGCGTGAGCGACCTCATCGTAGCCGACATCTTTGTATTCGCGCGGTGACCACTAGCGCCATCTCTTGACATTTTTAAAGGCGTATAGCTCAGTGGCGTAACTATACTCAAACCGTGCCTTACTTGGCCCAGTACCTGAGCGAGACCCTTTCATTTCCTATGGATTATCCATTGACCGCAAGCCGGAGCGGATGTAATTGAAAGAAGGGTCGCTCAGGTACTGGACCAAGTAAGACACGGTTTGAGTATAGGTGCCCGCAGGGCCCGCAACTGCGGGCGGGCCCAGGTCTTTAAGGGGCCCCGCTAAAAAAACATTAGTTTAAAAAAAGCAGTATTTTACCCTGTTTGAAAAATATTGTATTTGTTTTTGTTTTGTGACTAGCGGTTTGAAGGTAAAATCCTGCGGATATTTAGGAACTTTAAGCGCCTACAAGACAGCACACAAAAACTACATTATTTTGGTATTGCATTCAGCCCACAACTTTTTTCTAAAACGCATCAAACGCACTCTTAAAAACCTGGTACGGTATTCAAAATTTTCGCCTGCGGCGCTGTTGTTGGGGGCCCTCCGTACTTGGTTCCTATATAATACCCCAGGGATATTATATATAGCCCCTCGGGATGAAAAGCCTGAATTCACCACTGAGTACCTATATGTGTGTGTATCTGTTATAGGGGGGCCCCCATAGAAATTTTACGGGCGGGCCCATAAAACGAAGTTCCGCCACTGGTATAGCTAGACCCATATTGCACATTTTTTAAATTTTAAAATTTGCGACGTTCGCTGTCCACCCACGGGGCCATATTTCCAATATTATTTATTATTGCCAAGGTATTTGGGTAAACCCATGGGTAAATCTTTACTTTGTGGATAAAATCCACCGCCATCTAGAGGACCTTGACATCATTTCTTTAGGAAAACCATTTTAACTCTTTGGTAACAAATAATACACTGCTTCCTCGATAGTATTTTGATTACTTCTAGGTGGCAGTGCATAGTGGCCAGCAAACTCGTGCGACTTTTCGTTGCCATGGTAAAGTTACTTTATTTGTTATAATGTAATTTCCATCTACACTACTTATCGGATCAAAATGAAATTAACATATTCGTGACCGGACGGACATTCTAAATGATTTGGCCACCTCAGATTTTGTCGCCGTTTAGTTTGAAAAAAAAAACTTTCGATTAACTTTAATGTAACTTTGTAACTTTTTGAACGATTTTGCCACAAAACTAATGGCATTCAATCAATCCAGAACGAGCCTTGCGGATGGTCCAAATTTCAACTCGATCCGAACCTCTGTTCGAACGTTATGGTGAGACATAATAATAATAATAATAATAATAATAATAATAATAATACATAATATAATATATATAATATATATATATATATAATATATAATAAAATGATAATTCACACTAGGCACGAAAATGAGAATGTGTCTTTAATTGATTACACGGACACCATTAAAACAAAAGCTTAGTGCGCTTTCAAAGAGTCTGAAAAGGTACAAATTATGTACAAATAGAAAACATCAAAATGAAATGTTTAAGCACAATGAAAAATATTTTTATCAAAACTTGCAAAATGGAATTACACCAATAATTGATAACGGTACACCATCAGAGGAAGATATAAAAAATTCTGGTCAAATATATGGAGTAGACCTGTAGAGCACAACAGAAATGCAGCATGGATTGTGGAAAAACCCAAGATATGGAGCAAGTTAATGAAATGTCCTTGAATAGCATTTCTCTCAGAGAACTGAATCTAGTAAGAACATGGAGCACTAACTGAAAACTCCCGGAGTTGATAACATCCATAACTTTTGGTATAAAAGATTCACCTGTTTGCATGAAGATCTAGCAAAATATTTTACAGCATTAGTGAAAGGAGATGAAGCCATTCCTTTATATTTTACAAAAGGAAAGACGTTACTTAAACCAAAGAATGCAGATACACAAAATCCAGCTCACTACAGACCAATAACATGCCTACCAACTGTGTACAAATTACTTACATCTTGTATTGCAAACAAAATTTACCAGCATTGTGAAGAAGAACATATATTATCAGAGGAACAAAAGGGCTGTAAAAAGTATTCCAAGGTTGTAAGGAACAGTTGGTTATAGATTCTTTGGTTATGAGACAAACACATGTGTCCAAAAGGAATATTCATACTGCATATATTGACTACAAAAAGGCGTATGACTCTGTGCCTCATTCATGGCTTTTACATGTATTGGAAATATATAAAATAGATCCAATATTAATACAGTTTTTGAAGAACGCTATGAACACATGGAGAACAACGTTAAATATAAAATTGCAGAGAAAACTTTGTCAACTGGTGAAACTAAAAATTGCACGTGGAATATTTCAAGGTGACTCGTTAAGCCCGCTCTGGTTCTGCATGGCGTTAAATCCATTATCAAACTTGCTAAATAAATCAAAATACGGATTCAAAATCAAAGAAAGTGGTAATACACTATTGTACTGTCTCATTTAATGTACATGGATGATATCAAACTATATGCGATTACAGATGCACAAACTCAATCATCTATTTACAAATCACACATTCGTTTAGCCAAGATATTCAAATGGAATTTGGATTAGAAAAGTGTAAAATATTATGTGTCAATAAGGGAAAAGTTCAAGCTTCACATGGTGTTCAACTATCGGGTGAAATTGTTATTGAAGGAATGGAAGAAGGTGAGGTGTATAAATACCTAGGGTTCATTCAAGCTGAACAGATTCATCAAGCGGAAGCGAAGAACAAGCTTAAAGATACTTTTGTGAAGAGAGTGAAAGAAATACTGACATCAAATTTAAACGGGAAAAATAAAGTGAAAGCAATTAATACTTATGCAGTACCAGTTTTAATGTATTCTTTCGGTATTTTAACCTGGACACAAACTGAGATGCAAGCAATTAATCGAAAAATAAGAACTCTTCTAACAGAATACCGACTTCATCACCCCAGAGCGGCGGTCGAACGGACGACATTGTCTAGGTTACGTGGTGGAAGAGGGATAACTGATTTAAATAACGCACGTATTAAGCAAATCAATTTGTTAAGGGAATACTTCTATAGTAAAAGTACTTCGCGATTACATACAGCTGTAGTGCAAGCGGATGTCAACCTCACACCATTAGATCTGCATAATGATGACAATTTTGCAGACAATCTCATAAGTGATGATATGAAAGAAGAAATGTGGAAACTTAAGATACTACATGGGAGACATCACACAGAATTGCATCGTGATTATGTAGACACTGATGCATCTAATAAATGGTTACAAGTAGGCGATTTATTCGGAGAAACAGAGGGATTTTTCATGGCCATACAGGATCAAGTAATTGCTACACGAAATTACAAGAAGCACATCATTAAAGACAAGACAATTCTGGATGATAAATGTAGAAAGTGCCACTTGACCAATGAGACCATAGATCATGTAATATCGGGATGTAAACTTCTAGCCCAGTCAGACTATTTGCACAGACATAATCAAGTTGCCAACATAATTCACCAACATCTGGCCCAAAAAGTGTTCGTTACTGGAGAACATCGTACCGGTACCATACTACAAGTACCAACCTGAAAAAGTATTAGAAAATTGTGATTGGAAACTTTATTATGATCGGGCTGTTATTACAGATAAGACGATACAACATAATAGGCCTGATATCATTTTAACGGATAAATCAAAAAGGCAAACATTTATTATTGATGTAGCAATTCCACTAAGTCAAAATATTGAAACAACGTGGGACAGAAAAGTTAGCCGCTACTTTGACTTAGGACAAGAAATAAAGAAAATGTGGAAACAAGATCAAGTCACTACAATACCAATTATTGTGTCAGCCACGGCAGTTATACCACACAACCTACACAATAGTTACACCAACTGGACATTAACAAGAATTTATTTATCAAAATGCAGAAAGCGGTTATAATTTGTACATGCCATATAGTCCGAAATTCCTCAATGACAATGTTTTATAAAACCATTTTATGTTGTATATTTTGTAAAGATTAAGATTAGTTTTTGATTTGAATGTTATGTTGAATAATGTATAGATTTGAGATAAGTTTTGAATATGAATGTTTTGTTATTATTATAGGCACATGTATTGCTTGACATAGTCCGCAATACATTGCATTTACTTGTACCGGTTTGTACCGAGATGTGGAAACATGTGAATAAAAATAATAATAATAATAATAATAATAATAATAATAATAATAATAATAATAATAATAATAAAAATAAAAAAAAACAGTGACTATTTTTTCCAGCAGAGTCGAATGGAAACGCTCGCTTAAAAGTACAACAATGTATGTCTTGTTGTTAGCCTACCTGCTTCCAATGCAGAAGGTCCAGCCTCCAGGGTTCGATTCCCGCTTCTCAGAAGTTTTCTAACTTCTGATTTGTCTTAGGAATTTGTAAACGGTATTTATTTATTTATTTATTTATTTAATTATTTAATAATAATACAACCATTTGTGATAATATAACGTACCCATTCCAATTTCAAATTGTATATTGAAAAATGAAGTGAAATACAATAAAATGAATAATTTTAAAATAAGAACAGGAAAGAAAAATTAAATTGGAGAACTGAAAAATAAAAAAAACGCAAAAATAAAACAAACGGTTTATTTACGATAAATAGGGGAGGGAATAATCAAACTTTCGCGGAAGAAAACGCACAGAAGAATCTGCATTCTTTGGTTCAAATCTTGAACGTATGATTGATAACAATGATAGGTCGAAGCACTACCTCCTAAATGTTGACTTGATTGGTAGGAATTGTAGTTTACGGTAGGTAATGTTATTTTTAACACAGGCATTGAATATTGAAAAATTCGCCCCTCGTTGCAAAAACGCCGGCACAAGAGACGCGAATTGGTGGGTTCTTCTGGGTTACACTGACGCTGACGACGGTTGAGTTTTCAAACTGCCTTCTAACTCGCATCCCATGAATTACCAACTCCCGTTGTTCGATTCTTAGCTTTCCGGAGTTTCGTTAGTTACGGCAGTCAATCAAACACATAAAATGCAACACCACTACTCTAATGATTATAATCAAGATTCCCGTTAGGGCGCCGCAGCCAAGCCGCGGTGCGCTTACACACTCTGGCACCTTATACAGCAAGCAGAGTTGGGGTGTTTTCGAAGTGTCACCCGGTCATTATGAAACGTGATATGAACTTTTAAAAAAAAACTATCGGGATGCAATTTGCAACTATTAATTGAAAACAAATTCTATTTTAAGGTTTTTAAGGATGTAGTTACGGGGCAGAGTTCGTCTATGATATAAAATGCGCAAATGTAGAAGGGTACATGAGCTTGGCCCTTCTTTTGATCTTATTGCTTTTGAGTCTGTAAGGTTTGGCTGTATTTTTAAACAGTTTTTTTGTATGTGTGGGTATTTGGTAGGGAAAACAATACTAGGAAAACGCCAAAGTCGTTGTTAGACGAGTGAGCGAGTAATCTGTTGAGTACCCGGTAACATTTGTATTTGAGTTCATTGATATATGAAGTATAAATTATAGCGTTTTAAATAAAAAATAAATAAATTGTATTTAGAGTCTATACCCACTCAGTTATATAACTGATACAGTAAATCAAAGCAACTAAGCCAACCCTATAGGCCCCGACGCAATCGACGAGTGAGCGATAACCAACCAAAGATCGATATTTTAATAGGAAATATAGCAATCAGTGGTATGGACAGAGCGAACACCCGCGGATCAACGCCAGAATCAACAAGGCCGATTCAGAACATCTCTGAATTTATTATGTGCTTCGTTGCTAGGACGGCTCCAAAGTCACCGTTTACAAACTGCTCCTAAAAAGCCAAGAACTGATTGACTTAAGTCCAAATCAGAAGTTAAAAACTTCTGACTATGGCGGGAATCGAACCCGGGACCTTCTGCATTGGAAGCAGATACACTAACCACAAGACCAACGTGCCACAAGGGTGCGTCAACCGTAAGGCCATAATGCGCCCCTCTAGTCTATAATGCTATGCTGACTTGATCCACTCTTAGGTAGGGGAAGGAAAGGGAATGTTCCCGGGTACATCTAAGAACGACTTTGGCGTTTTCGTAGTAATTACCATTCGATCACTAATGTTATTAAATCCTCTAGAAGTCAAAAGCTATCACACGTGGTGAAAAGAGATAGTCCAGAGGCTGGCATTTCCTTATCTTACTGACAGCTAGATGTATCTGCTTATCTGCTGCCAGAGAGTGCATTCCCCCCCCCCCCCACTCCCAGGGGAGCCCTTGACAAGATATAAAGCAGATGCCAGGAACCTTATGGATGGCCCACCCTTCATTTTATAAACATCACAGTCTTCCTCGATAAGATTGTGAAATACCACTTATCGGCTGTCATTATTTATAGGACAGCATTACAACTCGGCTGTTATAACGATAAGTGATGAGAGCGCGTTTCTTAGCGGTTAGTTAGAAAACCAACTCAATTTTTTTGTGTTACTGCGGGTAATAGTAATAGGGTATTAAAATACTTGAGTTTCGTCATCCCTAATGCATTCACCGCGTGACATTCAAAACAAGATTTGGTAAAAATGATTTGTTGAACTGTTCAAGAAAAAAGCCAGTGTCGTTATTTTAAATGTGATATTCTCAGTCTATTTTCAATTATTATTTCTTGTGAATTTAATTTAAACGGAACGAGCTTTGTCAGCGGTTCGGCAGTTCTGGAGCGAACTCACTCACTCATAAAGTCTTTTGAGTTGAACGGAAAGATTCAGTCGCTGCGCTCCCTTGTCTCATGATTTAGGCCAGGGTACCAACAAACACTGCATGACGCGTCAATATATAGAGGTCAGTTGTATCCAACCAGCAGAGGCGTAGCTAGGATCTTGACGGGGGGGGGGATGAATTTCGGGGTTT
>JAMZAV010007097.1:0-33826 GCA_024449915.1 Sweltsa coloradensis | reverse complement strand
ACGGGCGTTACGTTGTCTGTTCTAAGGCCCCTATACCTGAATTGGAAGACCGGGCTTCAAACCCTGGTCGGTAATGATTTTGTGATTTCTGGTTGTATTTACAAAATTATAAAACTGTTTTAAAATCCATATAGGCCCTAACTCAGTGTAGTCTAGCTAGATCATTTGTTACAATAGTATGGAAAACTTAGCCAATACGAAAAACGTGTAAGAATTGCAAGGTTTGCTCAATCGCCGAGCAGAATTTGGGGGTACTTTAAACGTGCAAGATTCGATACACCTTGGTCACTGCATGTTATTTTAACAGCCATGACGAACAACAAACAAAAGATATTTTTTCAAAAACAAACCATTGTCGTTAAAATAAATCCTATACACATTTGCAGCCTACTTTTCAATTTATTATTTCTTGTAGTTTTAAAACGCAATAGATCTGGCTGATTTTGCTAGCAGCTCTCAGAACTCGTACCGGATGTCTGTTTAAAATTTCAAGCATTTCATCTATATTCAGCGATTCGGCTGATTTTCAACAAACACGCACACGCACACGCACACGCACACGCACACGCACACGCACACGCGCACGCAGCACAATAATATTGATATACGTGTCACAAATCATCCTATATAGTGCGGCGGTCGAATCCGAAATTTCAGCTTTGACCCATACAGGCGGTACAACCGCGCGAAATCAAAATAAAATCGTCGGCTACTTCATCGCCTACTAGAAAAATGACGTTGTGGTATCGAAATGCGTGTACGTCATAGATTTACGACGCCATCTTGGATGCGCGGCGTCGATCGCACTTTGGGTTATAACCCATATTGTACATTCTGCAATTTTTGCATTAGAAAAATTAAATGTAGTGCGTTCTATTTCCACGACATAAGCGTACATTGTGTTAAAATTTATTTTGGATTGCCACAATAACTCAAGGTGAAAAAACAACCAATGGGGGGGGAAATTTTACTTTTTTCAGAATTACAATATATGTTCTATATTTTTTTAGTTGTTTGAGTTTTTTTGATTTTATTGCTGCAATCCAAAATAAATTTTAACACAACGTTCGCCCATGTCTTGGAAATAGAACGCACTACATTTCATTTTTTCTAATGCAAAAATTGCAAAAATGTACAATATGGTTCATAACGCAAAATGCAAATCGACGCCGCGCATCCAAGAGGCGTCGTAAATCTATGACGTACACGCTTTTTCGAGACGACAACGTCATTTTTCTAGTGGGTGATAAGTAGCCGACGATTTTTTTTTTGGTTTGGGTTTGGTTGTACCGCCTGTATGGGTCAAAGCTGAAATAAGCGTAATTTTAGCTATCGACCGCCGCACTAATAATAAATACACAGAACCTACATTTTTCAACAACACAACATGCAATTTTTCGTAAAATGCTGCTTTATTATGTACACGGTTATTCTTGAACGTTTTTAATTGGGCCCTTTAGAAAACAATAAACAAATTCTCTTCAGCTTGGAACGAAGAATGTGAATCGACCACTGCTGCCCGAGACTCACAGTAGGAAGTTGAGTTTTACTTGTTTTCGTGTAGGAAAAGTTTACTGGGATAAATACTTAGACTTGAAATTCAAGGTGCCACGGAGAAAAACAAAAGAGGAGCGATGGATTTATTGAAACCCCTCTTGTTCTGGCAAGGTAAGGAGAAGCTATATACTGTTACTATTCTAATACATGCCCAAAGAATATAGATAAGAAATGAAACAGGACATGTTTAAGCATGTTCCCTTGATTGTTTTTATGCAGTGGCGTATCTAGGAATTCATAAAGAGGGTTCAACCAATTGATTCATAGATGTACCGAAGACTAAGTGGGGGGTCAGGGGGGCGTGCCCCCTGTACAACAGGGCCCCCTGTAAATTTTTTCTTCTTTAAGGTCATTTTGGTGAAAATCTGTGCGTTTTAAAGCATTTCATTGACCATCTTTTCTACTAAAATCCCGTTTTTAATCCAAAAGTTTTCTCTTTCAAGCTCATTTTGGTGAAAATATGTGCGTACTAAAGCATCACCAACAGTTTTCTCTTTCAAGGTCATTTTGGTGAAAATCTGTGCGTTTTAAAGCATCTCAATAACCAAATTCGTATCTATTAAAATCCATTTTTGGTCAGATTTGTAAGTATTTGCCTAAGTAAGTATGATAAGTTTTGCGATAGAACAGTTATTCTATATTCTCCATTGCGACGTTTAAGTGCGCTTTCACACTTTTCTTTGGCAAAAGGGGGGTTTGTCCCCCACTCCTTCCCCCCTCCTTGGATACGCCACTGGGTTTAGGTGTTTAGCGAAAATTTTCTTTTTCGTCGCGCTGATGTATAAGTGTATTAAGCCCTACGTTACTTGTTTCTCTACATTTTTACTTTTGTTTTGTTTTTTCACTGTTATCGTAGATAACATGAAATTAAACAGTTATTGGAAGTATTTTGTATCCCCACAAATACAAACATTTGTAAAAAAAAAAAAAAAAAAACGGCAGCCAAGCTCTCCTTCCAAAGTCTTCGGGCTGTGAGTGCTGTGAGATATAGAAGTTGAGCCAAGCTTTTCATTCTTTCTCCCTAGTTTCGCTTTAAAAAGAAGTAAGATCATTTCACCTGTTGACGAGCGCAAAGGGCCAACAATTTTTGTGGTAAAAAGTAAAATTTTAAACTCGAAATCGTAAAAATTCGCCTTGGCCATGAACTAATTCAATGCAAGACATTTTTTATGATTTCGAACTAAAAATTTACTTTTTTACCACAAAATCGTTGGCTTGGCGCTCGTCAACAGGCGGAATGATCTTACTTCTTAAACTTGGGAGAAACAATGAAAAGCTTGGCTCAACTTCTATATATCACAGCATTAACAGCCGAAGACTTTTGAAGGAGAGCTTGGCTGCCGTTTTTTTTTTTTTTTTTCTTTTTTTTTACAAATTTTTGTATTTGTGGGGATATTTCATCTTTTAACTGTTTGTTTCTTTTCAAGGCGTGAATGATGGACTTTGATAAAATTTGTTAGGTTCAGAGTTTTTTTTTTTTTTTTTTTTACTTTTTTGGGCCCACGGTCCCCCCAAATATGCCCCCTTGTGTTTAAAGCGCCTGATGTTTATAATGGTTAATAGCATGTTTAATTTCAAGCTTGTACAAATTACTACGCCTGAGTAACTTCGCGTGTGGATTTTCATTTTGACTTTCCCCGGTCCATATTGCTCGGTTTTGGTTTTGAAAGCTAAAGTGATTGCGCATGAGGGACATGGTAAGTGTGGCCCAATTTTCAAAGTTCTAAGATAAACAGTTTTCTCTGTATAGCGTCTTATTCATATAATAAGAGTTCGGAATTACATAACTTTTGATAATTTTGATTTTCTCCGGTACCCGTTACCCAATTTTTCTTTCCATATTCAAAAGTGATAAAAAAATGAGAGATATCAAAGTGTATTCCACGTCTGAAACGTCTCAGTTGTAGCGTTTTATTTGAATGATTCATTTTTAAAAGTTCAGATATGTTTTTTGGCATTTTTGGGCCCATGTTCCTCCCCAAATTTAGCCCCTTGTGTTTTGGACGCAAGCTATTTATAATGGTTAAGAGCATGTTTAATTTCAAGTTTGTACAAATTACCACGCCTTAGTAATTACGTGTTTTGATTATCATCCAAATTTTGATTTTCTCCGGTCCCTGTTACCCGATTTTGGTTTTGAAAGCAAAAGTCACTGCGTCTAAGGTACATCTAAGTGAGGTTCAATTTTCATAGTTCTTAGATTTACCATTTTCTCTGTAGGGCTCAATATAGCTCCGCGGCGAATAAACTACCTACCTAGCTAGCTAGCTAGCTAGCCAGCCAGCCGGAAGGTTTTCGACGAAGTTGAGACACGTTTTTAACACAGAACGCATTATCGGATCGGGTTGCTACAGGTCATTGGATAAGCGTAGCGAGCGAAGCGAAGATTCCATTTCACTACACAGGAGAAAAAAATCCGGAATGTTTTTCTTTGTTTTTTTTGTATGATTGTGTGTTTGTTAACACGATTCCGGCTAAACCGATACTCCAATTACGATTAAATTTTATGGAGGCCTTCGAAATCTCTGAACTTAGAACTGCCACGTTTTTAAACGCAATCGAAAAATTATTTCTCATTAAAATCGCAATTTTACGATTTTTTTCGATTAAAAAATTTTCTTCAGCTTATTACACCTACATTCTTTATCCGATTTTAATGATTTTTTCACAGAATCATAATTTCATAAATTTAGGTATTCGTGTGAAATTTGAGCGCAATCGAGAAATTATTCCTCATGAAAATGGAAATTTTACGTTTTTTTCTTTGTTAAATCAATTCTGTGACTTACAACACCTACATGCTTTATCCTATTGTAATGATTTTTTCACAGAACCTTAATTTTATAAATTTATATATTCGTGTAAAATTTGTGCGCAATCGAATAATTATTTCTTATGAAAATTTCAATATTACAATTTTTTCGTTTTTTTAAATTACGATTACGTAATTGAAAAAAATTAAAATTTAAGTTAATCTTTTATTTAATTTAATTTAAAAAAAAATCTTCAACTTAGTAATGATTTTTTCACAGAACAACAGAAAACCCGCAAAACACATGGCAGCTTAATGCACCAATCACGCTCATCCAACAACGCGGCGGGACTTAGCGTTTTCCTAGTATACCAGGTTTTAAGATTGTAACTCTTTCGGGGCGGCGTGTGCAGATAGCTGAAAACCCCCCAACTCGGGTAGCTGTATACAGGTCCGCGAGTTCGTCGTCGCTTAAGCAGTCGCATGCGCTTGGCTGCGGGCGACGACCGTCGCCCTAGATTATCAATTTCTGTTTTTGCTCGCCATAAGTATTACTAGGAAACTTAGCAAACGATTTTTTTAGTCGCGTTGATGGATGAGCTTTTTTTAAGTTTTTAGTTTGCGTGGGATATCTTAACTTTTGCAAGTGCTTTGCTGCATACGCATTGTAGGTGACTGTTGTCAAGTTTCTATTGTTACTTGTCAATTGTTATTATTTACCGTAAAAAACTTATATTAAAAGCTTTATTTCTATGGATTCTGGCTAACTTTCTTTAACTTTTTCTTTCAAAAGGTACTATATCACCATAACCTTAATGTCCATGTATAATACGAACGTTGTTGCACCACCCGTTTCGTCAGAATTGGCCCAAATGGCACGAAAATATCGCACAAAAAATCGAAAAAAATCGTAAAAGTACGATATTCATGAGGAATATTTCTTCGATTGTACTCAAAAACAATACACCTCTAAGTTCAGAGATTTCGAAGGTCCCCTCAAATTTTCATCAAGATCGGATATGCCGTTTGCTCGGTAGAGAGCGAACAAACAACACAGACAAAAACAAAAAACACCCGAGCTAAATTTTTTGGGGTCAGTGAAATTGAAGTCTTTGCTTCGCTCATCCAATTGTCGAGCAAGGCAAGCCGTCCGTTAGCTTTCCCCATGTTTGCTAGTTATTTCTGCAACCAATGATCCCCAGTGAGCGTTACAATCTCACCCCCCGCGTTCTCTTCTCTCCCACAGGATTCCTCCCCGGGGACTCTGAACACAACCTGGACTACTACATCCAGGACTTAAACCCCCTGGCTCCGAGGGCTCATCAACCGTCATCAGTACCTGCGCTCCTTGGAAATCTTTTCTTGCGTATCTCCAACCCTTGGGTCATCCTAGCCTTCCTGTCGATTCAATTATGGTGTTTCACCCGGGAGCCATTTACATTGAAACGAGACAACATAGAGGGTGTTGTCGAGAAGCCTTCATGAGGGTAGTTTGGTCGTTCCCTTTTTTTGGGCAAGCGGCTTTTCTTTTTTAAAAAGGAGAAACTGAATTATCTTCTTTCCAGAATTGAAAACTTCATGAAGATAACAGGCTAGATAATGATGGCAAAAGAATATGCTAAAGACAACACAACGTGCTTGTGGGTGGATCCAAAAGTTAACAGTCATGTGTGTGGCTCCACTGATAACTATTGTGGTATTGGGTACTTCTTTGCTGCCTGTTTACCCGTCAGAAGCAAATTTACCGTAAGACTGGTGTACTCCTTTTGAAATAGAACTATTCTAATACTTACTTTTCTAGTTATGAGTTTAGTTTAGTTTACTTGTAGCTTCATTTTCATTCTTTCATAGCCAGCGATTTAGCCATCGCTTAGCCAGTTCCCACTCGAACACCGAAGTTCAACAACCTCGGCGTGGTCCAGGGTAGAGTGGGTGAACGCTCTGCCCTGAACTCACGTATACCGCTGGTTAGAGCAGATGGAGGATTCGAGAACTAGTGCAATGGCTTCGTTCTCCTCGACGTCTGCTCGGCAGACCGGGTTAGTGGAGGAACCTATATGACTGTCAAGGTAACACCGTTCTTTTGGATAGGATGAAAAGCCTTAATTGGTCCCTTTGATACTTTTCGAAAGGAGAAGCTACGTGCCGCTCCCGGGTTTCCCTTCTCTTCTCTTTTCACCCTTCATCCTCATCTATCACTACTCATCGTCTCGATTAGCCTTAGTGCATTAACATGAGACGTTAAGCTAAACAAATAAATTAATCATACGTTCTTTCGTTATAAATTACAAATAGTTTACAATAATTTTTTAACAATCGATTTTGTTTTTATAGCTGCTATGTCCTTTATCTTATAATAATAAAGCCAATTAAAAAATAAAAAGTAGTTTATATAAATAATCTTAAACAATACAAAATATTAACAAATTAGTAATATGTTTTACAAGTAACGTTCAAAATGGACATTGACAAAATTAGAAGTATAAAATTTGTTTTCTTTTCAGGGGATGGTATCCATTTGATGTATTCTCATCTCCTGCCTTCGAAATAACACATTTTACCACGATATTGATAATTATTTCACTCGTTTTGGTTGGAAATTCTTTAATAACAGCAACTTTAACAACTTTTTTCTATGCCAATGTACATTTCCAGATATCTTGTAGTAAATTTCAAAATATTCGTGACATTTCATTCCAAATTGTAAAACGGAGAAAGGAACGCGAGTTAGAAGATCGCACTACGTCTCTGCCCCGTACACTGCACGGTGGCGACAGAGCTAAGGTCACAGCTGGAAGAAAGAACAGGTGGAGAGCCAGCCTTCCTGGGGTTATGCCTCAAGGTAAAAGAACTCGCGCTCGAAGACATGACCAACGCTTGCTGAGATTCCAAACAACTTCACTCAGATCTGGGCCGGATGTTACATCTAGGTTGGGCGACAAGGAAACTGTTGAGGTGACCAAGGAGGAACTTGATGTGGAAATGTGTGTTCAACTAAGGAGTTTTATTAAATTTCACCAAGACTCTTTGAGGTAAGGTTTGGACATTAATCTGTACTACGATCTTTGTTAATGTACCTATAGGATTAAATTTGGGGGAGGGGCTTAAGGGGTAAACCCGGCCCCCACAAAAAAAAACTTTGTCGTGGCTGTATTCTTTGGGGGGGGGGGGGGGGGTGTACAACAGTGAGCTCCACTATCCATAAGTCACAGCACTTTAATGTATGGTATCTGTTAATGGCCTACTTGTTTGTTTCAGCTTTGTAAATGACATGGTTAAACTTATCCAATATTTGTTCTTCGTAATTATTGCAGAAAATGTTATTGTGTATGGATGCACAATGCTACTAATTACACATGTAAGTAAAACAAGATGATATGTATTGTATTTTTTGAAATTTATTTAAGTTTTTAATCAGAAATAAAATATTTAATTACATAATTAATAACAATCACGGTTCAAGGGAAATAAAACATATATTTATAAGAATTTCAATATTTTGTGTGAGTGGATGTTGGATGTCAATGAAATATGTTTTTGTACGAAAATGTAGAGAATTTTGTTTTTGTTTAGTTATTAGTTAGTTATTAGTTATTAGTTTAAACACAGATCCTGCCTAGGTACCCTCTTTAGACGACGACGTGAGAAACTAGGGCGCTTCAACCGGTTAGGTCATATTGCGCCCGCCTGTGAATGAAAGTAAATTAGAAGAGTTAATGCAGGTATGTTGATGATTAGATTGTTTCTAAGTGTATAATACACAAAATAAATTGAAGATGAAGAAAGTAATAGCAAAATAAAAGTTATGTAAGTAAATGAAAATAAAGAAAAGAAAGAAATGTGTATGAAGTTACTTAAAGTTTGTTAAATGGATTACTTTGGATGAGAAATTTGGAAAGTTTGTCGCCGTTATCATATGATAGAAGTTCTTCATATGATTGGGAGAGATCAAATTGCATGCGCAAGGCATCATATTTGGTACATTCTGCTAGCATATAATGTACGGTTAAAGGTACATCACATGTGCCACACATGGGAATAACCTTTTCTCTGGTTAATAGATATCCGTGTGTTAGGCGTGTGTGCCCTATACGAAGTCTAGACAATACCACCTCTTCTCTACGTGAGAGTCGAGACGTAGGTGGACGAATTTTGTTTGCCAATGTGGGCATCACACTACGCAATTTGTTATTTTGCAACACATCCCAAGATGTTGTCGCAAACCCAAAATCTTTGCTTGAATCCCCTTTTAAATTTGGGAACGGGAACAAATTTGAAACAACTCGCGACCTGGGAAGTTCCTTAGCAGCCCTATCAGGTTTTCATTTCCCTCTATCCCCACTGTCCAGGTACCCAGCAAAACTCTATTATATAACCCTTAGGGGTTTATTTTTTTCTAAATAGAATTGGATACTTGTACCAAATGATGACTTGAAAATGATTTTTATAGTTTAAAGGAACTTAATATCTGAACACAAAAGGGTATTCTCCACAAGGGACAGCGTAAAATGATTAAGAGCTTCACGGATGGCGAATAACTCTGCAGTGAAAACTGAACACAGTCGTTTAGCCTGAAACGTTCAGTTAAGGGGACAATAAAAAGCATTCCAACCTTTTGTAAATTTTTGGACCCATCTGTGAAACCAAAGAAACCTTTGATTTTCATGGAAAATCTCTCTAAATTTAAATTTTGAATACAAATCGCAAGTAGGTTTTTTAAAAACGAAAAAGGTTAATATAAAAATCGGCTCTGGTGAAAAACCGGGCGGGTTTTTTGCTAAATACAAAATTAAAAACTTGGGGCAGAAAATTCAAAAATTTAAAACAAAATTTTTACATTTTAAATCCCTTTTGGAAAGAGAGCCTTGGGTTGTTATAAAAGTTTTGACATATGCGTGTTAAAAACTTTTCCGATTTGTGGATGGTTAGGCATGCTTTAATTTTCATTAATAGTACCAAAAGGGGTTTTCCGTTCTGCCAAGGGGAAAAACCCACCTGACTCGGCATACAAGCGGGACTACGGGTTTGTTCGAAAGCACCAAGAGCAATACAAAGCCCAAAATGGTGGACAGGTCTAGAATTTTAAAGGGTTGTTTTACTTGTAAGAGTTAGAAACATCCATAGTCCTTTGGACAAACTAGAGACCGAAATTTCAACTGAAAGCCCTATCTGCACCCCCACATGTTTTACTGAGAACTTTTTAATAGGTTGATTTTCAACATGCTTTTTTTGCGTAATCAACAACGGGGTTTTTTCCAATTTAGCTTTTTGTCAAAAAACACCGAGAAGACGGACATTTGTTTTGAATAGAATTTACATTTTTAAAAACGTAGTTGTGGGTCATTTTGGATTCCTTGAAGACGGCAAAAGTGAATGCCTGAGTTTTTGGGGAGAGAATCGGTCTCCCGTTTTCGGCCATTACTTATATTGTTCAATCCAATTTGCACTGTCTTTGAGCTGTTGATAAATTTCGATCGTAGAAGATTTCCAGGTCATCTAAAAAAATAGGCATACATTGGCTTTTTGGGAAAATCCCTCACTTTTTTATTAAAATTTAGAAAAACAGTGATACCGAAAAGCCCGAGCCTTGTGGTACCCCTTTTTCCAGTGAGAACAAAGTCTGCAAAACTTTGTTAACACGCACTTTAAAATTCTATTTTTAAAAATTTTTCTAAAAATTTTTGGCATGTGCCCCTCTAAAAACCCCACTCGTGAATCTGTTGAAGTAATATACCTCCATTTTTGTATGGTATGCTTTTTCAATTCAAAAAGACACCAAAAACAGTTTTTTTGAAACAAACCCTCTTGAATAAACTCTCTAATGAACCAAGTGGTCAGGGTGAACGACGTTGACGAAACCACATTGGACTTTCGCCAAAAAAACCGCGTGTCCCCGCACCCACATTAGCGTTTGTTGATCATTTTTTCGAACAATTGAGAAAAAATTTGTCAGAGAAATGGGCGATATGAAGCGGCATCGATTATTTTTTGGGGGTTTAAGAAGGGGAAATTTAAGATGCACTACGCCAACTATGGGGAAATATGTCAAAAACCCAAAATATTAAAAAATAAAAAAATAACTTCCAATGAGGGATCAGTCAGGTGCCAAAATTCTTTTGTGCTTTTTTGTCTTCCCCCACAGATGTGCGACGTAAGAGTTAACCCCAAACGAGCCCCAAAAAAGAAAAAGCTCTGTGTAGGGGCTCATCTTTTTCAGAGAAAATTAAATTTTTCGAGCTTCGCAACTGCTTGTTGTAAAATTCTGCATCATACGGCATTACGCTTACCGATCAAAATGTGTACCCAGTACTAAGCCACATCTGCGGATAGAACTAATT
Source organism: Sweltsa coloradensis (assembly GCA_024449915.1). Taxonomy (NCBI): domain Eukaryota; kingdom Metazoa; phylum Arthropoda; class Insecta; order Plecoptera; family Chloroperlidae; genus Sweltsa; species Sweltsa coloradensis. Next base: position 23,179 of record JAMZAV010007097.1, on the reverse strand, counting down.
GCCCCCATCCTTATAGGGGGAGGGTTTTACCTGACGTCCACAAATTGATTTAACCCCTTTTCCAACCACGTAAAAGGTCTGTAATTTATAGAGATACTCCCTTTTCCATGAGCCTCTTACTTTTTGATAATTCGTCTCGTTTCGCCCTGGGTTTGAAATTGTTTAAAATTTTTCAAATGGGAAAATGTTTTTTAATTTTTTAAAAAAGCTGCTTTCTTTCCCTTTGATGGGCCAAGCCAATCTTTTTTTCCACCAGGGGACGAACGACGGCGGGTTCACCACTAGTCAGTGGTATACTGGAAATTGCTGCATCAACAAGATTTACTTCCCATTTTGAAAGCCGGGGGGGTCACGAGAATATAAAGTCCACCTTGAGCAAAAGGATTCACTAATTTCCGGATTTTTCCCCCAATCACTTGCGCAAGTCCCCACCCCTGACCTGGATTGTGGGGGCCTTTTGTATTTTAAAATACATTCACTAATTTGGAAATGATCCTTCCTTTAAAAATGTCAAGCACATTTAGCTGGGATCAAGCGATAGCAATGGGTACACATGATAAATCTTTAAATGAAAAGTGCCAAAATGTAAACGTAAAATGATCATCTGGCCCGTGTTCAAAATGAAACATCATTGTGTTGTAGAAAATCTGCTAAAACCCAAAACCCCCGTTGATCAAAAACATGACCCAGTCAGTATGGTGAGCGTTAAAATCACCCCCAAGTTTACGGGTCATGTATTGATCCGAAAAATGCCCCCCCGATCCTTTTGTAAGTTTAATGGTGGGGGAAAGAAAATACAGCATAATGGGGTTATTTTTGGAATGAAAGCTGTAACGGCGACGGCCTAAAGGCGATTTGTCAACAGAATTTGAGTGGCATACACAGAGTCATGCACCAAAAGGGGCAACACCCCCTGTGCACGTTACCTCCTGTATAACCCTTTACGGTAGATTGTAAAAACCCTTAACTGTAGGGTTATCTTTGGGTTTTGAAAAAAGTTTCTTGTAATAAAAAAGATAAAGGGTTGTGTTTTTTTTAAAGTACTGTAACTCTTCTAGTTTTGCATAAAAAAATCCTCTAAAATTTCCACTTTATTGTGTACCATTTAAGTTTGTAATTTTTCTATGTATTTTAAATTACGCTTTTTTTATTTTTTTTAATTTGACTTTTGGGTTTTTTTAAAATATCAAAAGGTTTTTATCCACAGCCGCCCCTCCAACAGTATCAGTAAGTCGACGTGGATGGGCTTTTTTTTAGGATTGGGAAATCTTTAAAATCTCTTTACTTTTGGGACCCACTAAAACCCTTAAGGGGTTTCTGGTTTTTGATTTTTTTGGTGATTAGGTAAATTTACTGAATTGAACATCAACTTGCTGTTGAGTTTTGCGTTGTTAAAATTTTACCAAATTTTTTCCATTTGGAATTGAGATCGAGTGGGGAAATTAACCTTGTAAGATTTTTCCCTTCCTGTTTTTGCTTGCTTGTTTTTTTAAGATCTTTAGTATTTTTGTATCACAACAAGCTTCAATAGTTTCCTTTGCTTTGCGTTTTCCTGAACCCCGGTATGTCTTCAACATGGTGGTAGCGCATCAGCTTGGGGTTTAGGGTTTGGGTTTAGAGATGTTCTTGTTTTTCCCGATTGTTGCAATTATGCCTCTATATTTGATGTCAGCTTTCGCAAAAAGATACTGGAAGATTAGATGGTGTTGTAATTTTTTTATACCTTTCCTTTCCTCATGAACATTTGTTTGCAAAAGCCTTATCTCGATATCTTTTCTCTTTCCCCCCATCTAGGACAATCACGGGAAGAAAAGCATGGGACCCTACAATTGACACATTTGTTTGGATGTTTACACCACTTCACCATGAATTTAAAACCGCAATTCCCGCAAATAGGTTGAGACTTTCAGACTTCTTGGTGTGTCCCCAAAACTTTGACAGGGAAGCTCTCATGGGTTTTTGGGAATAGGTTCGACATCTAAAAAGTGATCCCACTAACACCTTTCAGGGAATCCTTAGTTTTAAGGTGGGTTGTTGTGCCAGTTGGAAATTCTTTCCCTCAACACGGGTCATTATTTTTATACAAGTCAAGGGCACCTTTTTTGGGGAGTTCCCCTTTTATTTTCCCCATTGGTAACATATTTTAGATCAGAAAAAAACTAAAAATTCCTTTGATTATTTAAATTGTTCATGGGCTTAATTCAATTTCAAAAGGAGTCAAATTTTGGGGGTTTTAAGTAATATTCAGGCTTATCATTAGCAGTCTCAAAACCGGGAAACAAAACCCTTTTGCAGTTTCCGTACTGATTTGAAGTACCTCTACTCCCTTTAAACGCTTTTGAATTGCAACTGAGAATTTTAAAAAATGTTTTTGGGTTTTCTTTTTAAAGGTTTTTTTGTCAAAACTGGTATTTTGTACTTGGTTTGTAAATTTTTTACCATAGTGTCAAGGGTAATTTCTGGTTCAAATAAAGACTAGGGCTTTTTTTGATGGGAATTGTTTGTTTTTTGGGGGGGAAATGGGGTGATTGGGGTGATTTAAGTTTTCCCAAGTAAAACAGGGGACAACCCACAAAATTTCCCGGAAAAAAAACTCAACTAGCCCACTTGGTTCTACCCCCAAAAGGGCCTTGTAAACATTAAAGATTTTTTTTTTCATGGAGGTATGTAGGAAAAGCCAATTTATGTCCGGACCAAAGACTAGACGCAAAAGTTTTTACCAGTGTGGTCGGCTCCCGACCCCCTTCTTTCCCATAGTCTCCACATTGGTCATACACCTACGCAATCTATGTGGGCTGCCCAATGTGCAAAAATAATGGTGACAAAAAGTTGCATAGCGATTTCCCGGGGTATTTTGAATCTCCCGTTATGATGAAGCAGGTGGCCCAAAAATGCGTGTTGGTCCCTGTTTTTCGCAAGAAACTTTTTCCCAACAACCCGGGTCCCCTTTTTCCCCCGGGAGGGGCGCCCCCGCACGGGAAACACGGGGGGGTAACGTTTAAACACAAAGGGGGAGCTTGATGGTGAAGAGAGAAAAAGTGAAAAGTAAAAAATGATATGATTTAGATAAATTGAGTGTGGGAAAATGAAAAATATGCATGAGAGCCCCCCTTTTCGATCTCCCGCCCCCAAATCTTTTTTGAGGGGCCACACCGACTGCCCCTTTGTCGCCTTTTTTCGAGACCCAGGGGGGAATGCCTGGGGCCCATTTACCCGGGCCCCGACGGGGGGAAATATCGTTACATAGTTGTAGCCAAGATTGATCAGTAGATCCTTGGGGTACCCTTTCTAGGAATATGACTAAACGTTGGTTGAGCGGCTTTTGCGAGCGTCTCCCCTTTACTCTTATGGCCGAATGTCTTTTTTTTTTTTTTTTTCTTTTTTTTAAATGCTTTATACAGGTCGCCCCCGTTTCTCATCGGGCGAAATTTTTTACTATTTTTCATAAACCCCCTAGGGGGGTTTCTGTATAGTTTTTGAACAAAAAACGATCGTTGGTTATAAAAAATAAAAAAAAAAAATAAAAAAAAAAAAAATAAAAAAAGTTCTGTCGTTAGAAAATTTTTCAGGGTCAAAGGTACAACATTCTCCAATTTTTCCAAAATTTTTAGCTAAATCGGGCAAGACTTTTAAAGACTTTTTGGTAATATAATTCGAAAAATGATGTTTAAAAAAAGAAGGAGGGATGAAGATACCAGACACACTTTTGAAAGGGATGAGTAATTGTACAATGCAAAGATGTTTAAAGTTTATAGTGTACAAAGTCAATTCCGTTAGGCCTACACTGTGTGGTGGGCCTTAGGGAAAGTCGTACTCGGGTCATGTTGCACGTACCCCGGTGCCGCTCAAAAAAAGGTCCCAAATGAGCGTTTTCCTAGTATTTTAAGGCCATATTTTAGCCATGAGGGGTCATGATTGCCCATTCACAATTTCTCTTTGCAGGCGAAAACCCTGGCTGGACAGCCCCGCAACTATAGGTACTTTTTAGATTGGGCGTGTTTCTTGGGAAACAGCATTTGGTAATCTCGTTGCGACCAGGTAAGTGTTTAAGTTTTTTTCCCTGTTTTAAGTAGAAAATCCCCGCGTTCCTACTATAGCCTACAGGTATTTATAACCATCTGTTCGGTTGTAGTTTGATTATTCGTAAATGGGGCTGTTGTGGCGAGAAATTGGTTTTTTAAAGAAAATTTTTTTAAGATTTGTTTTCACTGATATTTTTAGCCTTTTTGTAATCATGTCCTGAAAATCCCGAATTATTTGCCAAATTTTCCCGATAAAATGTCAATGCTAGGAGCACAAAAAGTCTAATTTTTAAACGCAAGCTTCTTAATACTCATTTTTAGGTATATTGGCAAGCTTTTTTTTTCTTGACGACCGGTGGGCCTGGAGCGTTAACAGCTGCGATCCCTCGCATAGTGCCACCTAAACTGAGACCCAAATATGCTCTTCTTTTTTTTTAGAACCAAAAGGGATATAGTTTAAACTGTCTAACGTTGACAGAACGGCGAAATTAACGAACTATCGTTTTTTTTTAAGATAGCAGCTATTCAGTATAGCACTGAAATAACAAAAAGAAAATGTATAGGGGGTCTTATCTCACTAAATCAAGGCTTTTTCAAACACAGAAACACATAAATACAAGGGTAATCGACATGCTTGAATTTGAAGTAAAAATTTTTTTCTTGAACAACGAGAAACCGCCACGTAGGGAGATAGGTTGCTTGGAGAGCAGCAGTGGGAGGCTTTTAAGGGATCTGATTGGGTCGAGGTCTCGACGAGCTTCTGCATTTTTCTGGACAACAGTATGCTATCTATTGAAAATGTTGTAATATTGTATAAGTGCACAGTGGGGAGGCTTTGGATCTTGATAAGCTCGAGGCCTCGAGTCTTTAGCAGAGATAGAACTAAGTAGTAGTAGTAGAGTATAGTAGGAGTAGTAGTATAGTAGTGTAGAGTAGCATAGTATAGAGCAGTAGAGTATAGTTATATATGTAAGTAGTAGTAAAAGAGTATAGTAGTAGTAGTAGTAGTAGTAGTGTATAGTAAGTGTAGTAGTAGTAGTTAGTAGTAGATAGTAGTAGTAGTGGTGGTGGTTGGTGGTGGTGGGGGGTGGTGGGGTGGTGGTTAGTAGTTTGTAGAGTTAGAAGTAGTAGTAGTGTAGTATTGAGTATAGTGAGTAGTAGTATAGTAGTAGTAGTATAGTAGTGTAGGGGTAGTAGTAGAAAAATTAAATTTTAGTTAGTAGTAGTGAAAAAGTGTAGTAGTAAGTAGTAGTACTAGTAGAGTTTTATAGATCTATTGACAAATGTTTTTATTTTCCAGAGGCAGCAGTGGGCGAGGCTTTGTAGCATCTGATTTTTGGTTTGAGACCTCAAAGATTTAAGCGTTCGATGTTATTGTGAGACCCGGGTAACATACCATGCGGTTTTAAGGACTCAGGTTTTTTAACCCCTCTCCTTAAAATACTTCGGTGAGGTAAGGACAAAAGATATTCATGAAATTACTAACGCACATCTTTTTAAACAGTCAGTTTTGTTTATTTGCAAGTTTTAAAAAACTAAAAAAGACGAATTTGAATCAAAACATTTATTTTAGTTTACCAAAAAGATCTTTTTGGGTGACATTTCGTAAAAGGGGCCAAGTTGTCCCAAGTCAGCCGATTGTAACAAATTGGGCAAGAGTTTTCTTTAAAAGCTGTGTTGTCGCATCTCTGTTCAGTCAATGCACCACAATCGCGCTCGTTTCTGCAGCGCCAGTAGAAAGGTTAGATCTTTCAACACGGTGGGCAGTTTTCAAGTCGCGCGCGTTGAAGTGTTGCACAGTCCACACCATCCGGTTTGGTTCCGACCAATGGTGGGTTCACATTCAACGTTACGATGCCGGAAGTGAGCTATCGGCTAATCAGCTGACGGGACGACGCGACGTGCCCTCCCATTCCGCGGTCGTCAAAAATAGAACCCATTCCATTTTTTACGCCGGAACGTCGCCGGAAGTTCAGCATGCAAGCCTTAAATGATGTAAATATATCTACGAAAATGAAATAATCAAGCTATTTTTTGGCATTCTAGTAAGTCTATTATTGTTCTGTGCACTTGTATACACTTGGAAACGTCTAAATACGAAATAATAGTAATTTTTATATCGGAACGTCGCTCATCGCATGTGAACACCTAGTGGCCATTGACGACGTGCCGTTGACGTCGCTACGTTGGAATGTGAACCCACCATAAAGATGCCGGGAACCAGATGTAACCACAAAGTGGACCGTGCGGCCAGGTTCGGTCAGCCGATCAGGGCAAAACTTCCAAGGACGTTCCAACACTCCTCGCTATACTTGCTCCAAGGAAAGAATGCTGATGCTTGGTAGTGGTGGGGGTAGAATGAATGCTCGGTAAAAGGAATGTCACCTTTGTGTATGAAAGAGAAATATCTTTTACCAACGCAAGCAAAAATTATCTGTGCTAGATCACAGAGTTCCCCCGTGTGATCCACGCTGAGCTAGCGTGAATAGAATCGACAAAGTTGTTATGTTGGGAAAACAATTTCGAGCCACCTGCATTCTTTCGTTGGGACCACTATACTTGGCTGCACGGCCCAGATAAGCAGCCAAGCAGGTATAGGCGCGCCTACAATCCAAAGTCTGTCCACCCTAGAGGTACAAAGTGACCATAGACGGACGTGACAAGTATCGGTCTCCCCCGTTCATTGTCTACCTGCTGCTTTCATTGTCTACCTGCTGCTTTCATTAGGTTGGTAGACAACCGCTAGGCCCCAATGGACGGGGGCGACCGATACCAGTCTAGGCAGTCACTGGCCACTTTGTACCTCAAGGATGGACAGACTCTAGGTCTTCGGGGGTATCTAGGGATTTTACCTTCGTTGTTCCCGTAATAGAGCGCAGAATTGTGACTGCATAACTTTTGTGGTTTTCTTCTGATGTAGGAGTTTCTATACCTGTTTCAGGTTGCAAACCTCGCCTACAAAACATCGACCAACTTAATGGGGTTTGCCAAGAGTAGATAAGATGACAGGATCCAAGCCAGTGTGTAACCAGTGTTATCGATCGCATCTGATGTCACTGCCTTGGGAGGTGAACTACTGAGTGGATGTTGGACGATCTTATATTTTGCTGGAGTGTTGAGATCACTTGAACTCAAGTTTGAGCGGACTCCATTCCGCACGACTGTCTGACGAGCTTCTGCTATCGGGACATTTACAAAAACAGTATCCAGGGGATATTTTTACTAAGTGACAATGCCAGTGACAGCGACTGCGACAGTGACAAGTGACAGTAGTCGTCCGACTCGACAACTTTAGTAAGAAGAGCAAGTGAGTTGCCTCCTCGAATTTTCCCCATACCAAATGAAACATAAATTATTTACATTTTCTGTGTGTAGTCGTTTATTACATTAAGGAAACATTGGCTGACGGCATTAAAATTTTTAAATGTGTATTGTTGCCAATATACAGCTACACACCTTATGATCTTGTAAGCTGCACTCAGATGCGTGCAGCGTTGAGCCAAGCGTATATAAGCTTTTTATTGGCAATAATGACAGATTTACTCTTTAAAAAGCCTTCTGCCAATGTTTCTTTTACTTAATAAACAATTTTATACAGCAAATGAAAGAAATTACTATTGGGATGAGCGTAGCGAGCATAGCGAAGATTCCATTTCACTACACTGGAGAAAAAAATCTGGATTTTTTTTCTGTATTTTTGTGTGTTTGTCAGCACAATTCCGGCTAAACCGATACTCCAATTGCGATGAAATTTTATAGAGGCCTTTTAAATCTCTGAACTTAGAACTGTCACGTTTTTGAGCGCGATTGGAAGATTATTTTTCATGAAAATCGCAATTTTACGATTTATTTCGATTTTAAAAAAACTTCTTCGACTTATAACACCTACATGCTTTATTCGATTTTAATGATTTTCACAGAACCTTAGTTTTATGAATTAAGATATTTGTGTGAAATTTGAGCGCAATCGAAAAATTATTTGTCATGAATATCGAAATTTTACGTTTTTTTTAAAACAGTTCTTTGACTTAATAAACACCTACATGCTTTATCCCATTGTAATTATTTTGTCATCGAACCTTAATTCTATAAATTAATATATTCGTGTTAAATTTGAGCGCAATCGAATAATTATTTATTATGAAAATTGCAATTTTACGATCTTTTTCTTTTTTTTAATTACGATTAATTAAAAGTACAAAATTTAAGTTAATTTTTTCTTCAATTTAAATTAATCTAAAAAAATTCGACTGAAAAAGCGTTTGCGAAGCTTCCTAGTTTATTTAGTATGATGAAAATTTGAGGTGACAGCTCACTTGCTCTTCTCACTAAAGTTGTCGCTGTCGATCGACGGCTGTCAACTTGTCACAAATAATAAAAAACAGACCCTCATGCATACGGGCATGGGGACATTGTGAAGTGTTGCCTCGTACTTTTGGAACGCCTTAGTGCTAGCCAGTTGAACTGGAAATTAAACTAGGAAAACGCTAAAGTCCCGCCGCGTTGTTGGATGAGCGTAATTGGTGCATTGAGCTGCCATGTGTTATGCGGATTTTCTGTTGTTCTGTGAAAAAAATAATTACAAGTTGAAGATTTTTTTTAAATTAATTAAAATTAAATAAAAAATAAACTTTAATTTTTAATTTTTTTAATTAATCTTAATTTAAAAAACGAAAAAAAAAATTGCGATTTTCATAAGACAAAATTATTCGATTGCGCTCAAATTTCACACGAATATATTAATTCATAACATTAAGGATCTGTTAAAAAATCATTACAATCGAATAAAGCATGTAGGTGTTATAAGTCAAAGAATTGTTTTAAAAAAGAAAAACCCGTAAAATTTCGATTTTCATGAGAAATAATTTTCGATTGCGCTCAAATTTCACACGAATATCTTAATTCATAAAATTATGGTTCTGTGAAAAACTCATTAAAATCGGATAAAGCATGTTGGTGTTATAAGTCGAAGAAATTTTAAAAAAATCGAAAAAAAACGTAAAATTGCGATTTTCATGAGAAATAATTTTTTGATTGCGCTCAAAAACGTGGCAGTTTTAAGTTCAAAGATGTCAAAGGTCTCCAGAAAATTTCATCGCAATTAGAGTATCGGTTTAGCCGGAATCGTGCTGACAAACTCACAAAAATACAGGAAAAAAAAGTGTAGTGAAATGGAATCTTCGCTTCGCTCGCTACGCTCATCCAATAATAACTTGTTTCCATTACATATTTGGACTCTCCATTTTCACCATACTTTTATTGCAACAAAACATTTTCAAAGAGATAAAACAATTAAAATTCACTTGTAAAACTTCATTGTATTTTGAAGATAATAATCTACACTTTCAAAATTATTATCTAATTATGCATTGTTGTTGTAATATAACTATTTAAAACTTTACGTAATATTTAGTTCTTGATTGTGTCTGCATTTATGTAACAAGATTTATTTACTTGCCCTCCTTGGACAGGATAAATAAACGTTTATATTTTTTTAAACCAAAAAAAAAAATACAAAATTGTATACACTTACACAAGCACCCAAATTACGTGGATTAAGGATGACGCGTACAGAAAACAATAAAAAAAAATATCCTAATTATTATATAAATTTGTTGTATCTTGTTGCATGAACGGTAATTTACATCGCAATTTAGATAGTTTTTTAAGCTAATTCAGCCAGTCAAGCCTTTTTAATATTGTATGAGACGTTAAGCAATATCCAATCAATCAATCAATTTGAAATATTCAAGAACATCCTATACGTGTGGGAGCGAAACATTCTTTGGCGTGAGAATCCAGAGATAAAACCGTGTGTTGGCCCTGTACAAACAGCAATCAGGCACGTAAATGTAACGCGCTATAGTGACAAGAAGAAGAATAGTGACAAGGGTATGGCCAAATGTACTACATACCTGGACACAAACAATATTTTTAGCTTAAGTGGACTTTTGCAATACTAGATCAAACTAGTGTCAAAATCTGAACCATTAAGTTAAGTGCACATGCACTTGTGAGGAGAGTCCTGAGTCCAGAGTGATCCAGAGAACAACAGACAACATCCAACATCAGTGAACTCGACCACGAAGAGTCGACACAACATGGGAGCGCGGCCGGTGTGGGTAACTGACCATTCTTCTTGCTGATTGGACCACGTATAGACGCCTTACCTTCGATTAAACTAAACAACGCGTAAGCACCCGTGTTCATGTAAGGATCGTCTCATAATATCTTCGAGACTAGCCGTTCATCTGGCCTCTAGCCTCTCACATTATCAACTCTTATCAAACTACTATTTGTTATCAATTACAATGACATGAAACAACTATAATTAACAAGATCAAAACAACTTATCATCGATTACGACGTGTGAAAAAACATCATAAATAACTAAGAATAACAAGTGTAAGACAAAAATAACTTTAAATTAACCAATAACGAACTTTCCAAAATCAAACGAAGACTGTTATACAACTTTAATTAATTGGCTGATTATTAATTCAATTAAATAAATTATTATTAATATCAAAGGCATATAAATTATCTACCTTGTAAACTGTAATATTTTGTGTTTTAACTAGGACAATTTGCTATGAATCAATAATTACATTGTATTGTTATTAAATTTTATAACTGTATTTTTGTTATATCCTCATCATTTCTTTTGAATTGTAAGTTTAGAGGTTGGTCAACCTTTTCTTTATTATTACAATATGTGTTTCAGAATTTAAATAAGTTTGTATCACGTCATTTGGCGCGGCTAACGGTGGGGCTGAATTACTTGTCCAGAATCCAAGATTTTAAAATAATAAATGCACATTTAAAAACCATCAATACGGTGAATTCATAAGAAAGTAAACTGGGTAACTTTTTCTATTATTATTATGTAAATGGTAGTTGTAATATTTCATGTGATGGTGTATTCGGGGGAGCAGACGATATACCACAAACCAAAAAACAAACCTACCGGACCAGATCCAATCATCTAACACCCAGATACCTTTGAGCACTATAGTGGTTAGTCAATTGATTCCTTAGTCAGCATGATAACAACATTAAACACAAAGTTAGAAAACACAGAATTCCTGAATAAGAGCCGTTTTTGAATTGTAATCCTCAGTCGCTCCGCTCCCTCATCTAATAAGATTAAAAAGAAATAGATAAATTCATAATAAGAATAAGTCTACTATAACTGACTTTCAGTAGGGGACATACGACCAAGCCAACCTTGTAGGAGCCGATACCATCAACGAGCGAACAATGACCAATTAGAGACCAGCATGATTCCACCCGCGGACTGTGCCAGAATCAACTAGGCTGATTCGGAACAACCTTAGAATGTTTTATGTGTATTTATTAAGTATTATTAGTTATTATTATTTATTTCGTTTTAAAATTGTAAAATAATTGAGCGAGCGAAGCGAGCGTCTCCACTTGACTCTTATGGCTCGAATGTCTGTTTTTGTTTTTTTTTTTTTTTCTGTTACTGCTTCGATACAGGTCGCACCGTTTCTCTGATCGACCTGAAATTTTGCACACATGTACATACCACCTAGGCGGGTTGCTGTATAGTTTTTGAACAAAATCCGATCATTGGTTATAAAAAATAAAAAATAAAATAAAAAAATAAAAATGTACCGATCGTTATGAAATTTTGCAGGGTCAATAAGTACAACATTCTCTCCTATTTTCCAAATTTTCAGCTTAATCGGTCAAGACCTTAAAGACTTATTGCTAATCATAATTCGAAAAATGATGTTAAAAAATGAAGGAGGCAGTGAAGATACAAAGATACACTTTAGAAGGCATGACGTGAATTAGTACAATGCAAAGATGTTGGAATAGTAAAGTGTACAAATAATGTCAATATCCAGGTAGGCCTACACTGTGTGGTGGGCCTTATGGGAATGTCGTACTCGGGTCATGTTGCACGTACCGGTGCTCGCTCAACAACGCGTCCAACTGAGCGTTTTCCTAGTAAAATAATTGAGCGAGCGAAGCGAGCGTCTCCACTTGACTCTTATGGCTCGAATGTCTGTTTTTTTTTTCTGTTACTGCTTCGATACAGGTCGCACCGTTTCTCTGATCGACCTGAATTTTTTCACACATGTACATACCACCTAGGCGGGTTGCTGTATAGTTTTTGAACAAAATCCAATCGTTGGTTATTAAAAATAAAAAATAAAATAAAAAAATAAAAAAATAAAAAAATAAAAATGTTGCGATCGTTATTAAATTTTGCAGGGTCAATAAGTACACCATTCTCTCCAATTTTTTAAATTTTCAGCTGAATCGGTCAAGACGTTAAAGAATTATTGGTAATCATAATTCGAAAATTGATGCTAAAAAATGAAGGAGGCAGTGACACACTTTAGAAGGCATGACGTGAATAGTACAATACAAAGATGTTGGAATAGTATACAGTGTACAATGTCAATATCCAGTTAGGCCTACACTGTGTGGTGGGCCTTATGGGAATGTCGTACTCGGGTCATGTTGCACGTACCGGTGCTCGCTCAACAACGCGTCCAACTGAGCGTTTTCCTAGTAATTGAGCGAGCGTAGCGAGCGTCTCCACTTGACTCTTATGGCTCGAATGTCTGTTTTTTTTTTCTGTTACTGCTTCGATACAGGTCGCACCGTTTCTCTGATCGACCTGAAATTTTTCACACATGTACATACCACAAACAACAAAATCACAAACAAAATCCGATCGTTAGTTATAAAAAAAAAAAAAAAAAAAATGTTCCGATCGTAATGAAATTTTGCAGGGTCAATAAGTACAACATTCTCTCCTATTTACCAAATTTTCAGCTAAATCGGTCAAGACCTTAAAGACTTATTGGTATGTAACATTATGGGAATGTCGTACTTGGGTCGTTGTTGCACGTACCGGTGCTCGCTCAACAACGCGACGGGACTTTAGCGTTTTCCTAGTATTTAGTATTAAGTTTTGAAGAAGCCTATTAGTTTAAAAGTGTTAAGTTTTTATGCAAGTGATGTTTCATCATTCTACAGACCTAATCAGGGCACGACAATCAGCTGAGCTCATCAAACATCAAACATGTCAACCTGCCATCTGCCGCTAGGGGTGGCGGAAGTGTAACGCGCTTTCCATCACGAATTAATCTCGCGCATAACTTAATCGACTTGATTTTAGGGACAGCGTTTCACTTGTTTCCTGGTCTCGTTGTGATTAACAAACTGTAGGTCCGGGGAGGGGAGGGTGTTAACAGGCGGAGAAGGAAGTAGGTCGGGAAATATCTGATGGGGGGGGTGGGGGGAGGGGGACACTCGATCACTTCCCGAAACGAGGGTGCGATAATGATGTTTCGAAATAGAAGCAATTAAAAAGAGTGTTGCGAGATTATTTGGTATTGGAAGAATGTTGTCTTATTTTCTTCTTATATATTGATCCTTCTCCTTTGATATATATATAGGCCTTACTCTTGAAATTAATTACGTCCGCGGTGGCTCATGCTGTTGGGAGCGGGTACGAAGCATAGGTCTCGAAGAATCGTGGGTGTGAATGACGGTTTTCTTGTGTGATTTTCTTACCAACACCAGAACTTGCTGACATATTTCTCCACAATCGATTAAGGGTGTCAATGCATAAGAATCGTATTCAAAAGGGGACACACTTTGATGTATAGAATGAAATAATGGTTTTCCATACTAAGGCATCTTCTTTTTAAAGCATAATTTAATTAAATTGTACAATCTCACTCACTCACGGAAAAAAATGGTACATTAAAATAATTAAAGGTACATAAAATATAGTTTTTGTGTGACTCGTTTGGCAATGTTAATAAATTAATGACTCTAGTGCAAATTAAGGTTAACAAATCTATATAAATTAACATAAAGGACTGTTATATTTACCGTGTTCTTTAATTGGATCATTTTTTTGGTATTGATCATAACTTTGTGCATTTTTGGGTTTTAAAAATGAAAAAAAAAATGTTAAACCTTTTTGTTCTCCATCTTATACATTTATTAAAAATGTTTCCATTTGTGGGCAAATACTCACAAAGACAGGTTTTCAATCCTAAGGACGTGGGGTCTCTTATTGCTACCGATTATTGTTGCAGACATTTCTGTAATAACTAGGAAAACGCTAAAGTCCCGCCGCGTTGATGGATGAGCATTTTAAAGTTTTTAGTTTGCGTGGGATATCTTTACTTTTGCAAGTGCTTTGTTTTGTTGCCTACGCATTGTAGGTGATTGTTGTCAAGTTTCTATTGTTTCTTGTCAATTGGTATTATTTACCGTAAAAAACTTATGTTAAAAGCTTTATTTCTATGGATTCTGGCTAACTTTTTCAACTTTTTCTTTCAGAAGGTACTACATCACCATAACCTTAATGTCAATGTATAATATGAACGTTGTAGCCCCACCCGTTTGGTCAGAATTGGCCCAAATGGCACGAAAATATCGCACAAAAAATCAAAAAACTTATATTAAAAGCTTTATTTCTATAGATTCTGGCTGACGTTTTCAACTTTTTCTTTCAAAAAGTAATATATCACCATAACCTTAATGTTCATATATAATATGTACGTTGTAGCACTACCCGTTTGGTCATAATTGGCCCAAATGGCACGAAAATATTGCACAAAAAATCGAAAAAATCGTAAAAGTACGATATTCATGAGAAATATTTCTTCGATTGTACCCAAAAACGTGGCAAGTCTAAGTTCAGAGATTTCGAAGGTCCTGTCAAATTTTCATCAAGATCGCATATGCCATTTGCCAAGTAGAGAGCGAACAAACAGACAAAAATACAAACAAAAAACAAAAAAAACGAAAAAACAAAAAAACAAAAAAAAACACCCGAGCTAAATTTTTTGGGGGATCAGCTAGATTGAAGTCTTCGCTTCGCTCATCCAATTATTAGAGGTACGTTTTTTTTGCGTTTTATGTTTTTATTTAATAAAAATAATGTTTTCCTATACCCATTTTGGGAACTAGTTCCTACCATTGTGTTCTAACGTTATATGTGGTAAAATTGAATAAAAATGTTCCTAAAATACATCATTTACCATTAGAAGTGCAAAAAACGCCCCACACCAAGAAAATAAATAAATAGATGATAAATTTGGAAAAATAATGCTAAATCATATAAATTTAAATGCTGAAGAAACGTGTCCCTAATAATACTTGGATGAGCGAAGCGAAGACTTCAATTTCACTGACCCCTCAAAAATTTGGCTCCAATGTTTTTTTCTTTTTTTTCTGTTTGTTCGCACTCTTCCGGGCAAACGGCATTTGCGATCTTGATAAAAATTGGAAGGTTCCTTCAAAATCTCTGAACTTGGACCTGCCACGTTTTTGGGTACAATCTAAGAAATATTTCTCATGAATTTCCTACTTTTACGATTTTTTCGAATTTTAGAACGATATTTTCGTGACATTTGGGCCGATTCTGACCAAACGGGTGGGGCTACAACGTTCATATTTTACATGGACATTAAGGCAATGGTAATGTATTGCTTTTTGAAAGAAAAAAATTGCCAGAAACCATAGAATAAAGGTTTTAATATGGTTTTTTTAGGACTTGACAACAATCACTTACAATGCATTCAAAAAGAACTTGCAAAGGTAAAGTGGTTCCACGCAAACTAAAAACTTACAAAAAAGCTCATCCATCAACGCGACTAAAAAAAAGCGTTTGCGAAGGGGCCTAGTAATATGTTATCATCTTTTGCCAATTGTCTAAATTTAGCCGTCCGGGGTGGCTAATACAATTGGGGCGCAGGTTTGAATTCCGCATAAGGTATGGTTTCTTTGCAATTGTATACTTGTCCCTCATCGATCATATCTTATCGTCTCTAATAGCCACATTGCAATAAAAGAGAAGTCAAGCAGCATAAATCAATCAATGTCTTTAAATTTAAATATCTTACTACGTGTATCCACTTCATAACCTACATCTTCTCTTAGATTCAATGTATTTCTTTATTATTTGACGTCTATCCCATTAGGTTTCAACAATTGATTTACAAAGGAATACAATTAAATGAAACAATAATCAAATCGTTGATATGTCTGAGGCGGGATGAAGGTTTACATCATGGTATAAGAAGAGATGTGAAAAAATGGCCTCATTCCAGAGGTATGTAGAACAATTTAGTCTTGAAATAGCTTCTTTCGATTACTTGTGAGCGCCACGCTGAAATTGAAGGAATTGCTCAGCCGGAATTATAAACAACAGGCTCGCCATGGCTATATACTAGGCCGCTTCGCAAACGCTTTTCCAGTCGCGTTGATGGATGAGCTTTTTTAAAATATTTCTGTCCAATGATTACGTTTTAAAGTGGGATCTCATTACTTTTTCTATACTAACTTATTCCGTACTTATAATAATTTATACACCTGTAAAAGGCTTATATTAAAACCATTATTTCTATGAATTTTGACCAACTTTTTCAACTTTTTTTTTTCAAATGGCACTACATCACCATAATCTTTATGTCATTGTAAAATATCAACGTTAAAGCCCCACCCGTTTGATTAGACTCAGACCAACACCAAATATCATGAAAATATCGTAATTAAAACAGGAAAAAATCGTAAAAGTACGATTTCTATGAGACATTTTTCTTAAAATGTCTCTTGAAACATAACATATATAATTTCAATGATTTTAAACGTTCCCATAAAGTTTCATCAAGATCTGAGTAGCCGTTTGCCAAATATCACGACAGTATCTCATTAAAAATCGAAAGGTAACGTAAAAGTACGATAATCATAAGAAATATTTGATCGATTGTATCCTAAAACGTGATAAGTCTAAGTTCAGAGTTTTCGAAGGTCCCCTCAAATTTTCATCAAAATTGCATATGCCGTTTGCCCGGTAGAGCGCGAACAAACAGTCAAAAGTAAAAAAAAAAACACCAGAGATAATTCTTTGGGGGGGGGGGGGGGGGGTCAGTGAAATTGAAGTCTTCGCTTCGCTCATCCAAAAACAAGAAATATGTCTCGTGGGAATCCTACCCATGGTGCAATGCATGCCCCTCCGGTTGTCAAACTAGGTATGTTGGAGTATATGGACAGTTGAAAATGGATGTCCACGGGTTGATTAGAGGAATTAATCCCTTGCCGTCAGGCATGATTGCTGGTCTCGACGGGATTCGAACCCGAGACCTCCTGATCAAGAGTCTCGCGCTCTCTGCTTGAACCAACAGTGTCGGTCTGCTACTACATTCAAACCGATGCTAGCTAGGTTGTGTCAACTTCCTCCTCGAATCCCTGTCATTACATTTTAATTATGTGGGGTTTTCATTGCCAGCCGAGCCACGAAGCAATGGTTTGAGTAAGGTTGTCAAAATATATCATTAAGACATTTTACTATTTGAGCGTAAAAATAATTTCACAGGATTTACTTTCTCCAATGTATTATCTAGGTGCCCGTTAGGGCGCCGCAGCCAAGCCGCGGTGCGCTCCACACTCAGGCACCTTATACAGCAAGCAGAGTTGGGGTGATTTCTGAGGTGTCACCCAGCCGTCATGAAACGTGATGTGAACTTGAAAACTGTCACAATCGAGGGAATTTAGGTATCCGACAACACATGCCAAATTTGGTTGGGGTACGAGCTTTCCTTCTTGGTGAAAAAATGACTTGAAACATGCTCAAAATCACTTTAAGGATGTTAGTTACTACTGGCTACTGGCTACTATCTAATTCGTCAGTTACAATTGGCCAGCGATTCTGACCAAACGGGTGGGGCTACAACGTTCATATTTTACATGGACATTAAGGTAATAGTGATGTAATTCCCATTTGAAAGAAAAAGTTTTAAAAAATTGATGGAAGGCTTCCAAATAAAGGTTTTAAAATAAGCCTTATACAGGCATACAATCAACAAGTAACTATAGTTACGTGACAATAATCGCCTACATTGTTTACAAAAAGCAAGTCTTTAGACCACTATATTTTTTCATTCTATTGTTAATCTAGGTGCCCGTTAGGGCGTCGCAGCCAAGCCGTGGCGCGCTACACACTCAAGCACCTTATACAGCAAGCAGAGTTGGGGTGATTTCGAGGTGTTACCTAGCCGTCATGTAACGTGATGTGAACTTGAAAACTATCACAATCGAGGGGATTTAGGTACCTGACAACACATGCCAAATTTTATTGGGGTACGACCATTCCTTCTTGGTGAAAAAATGGCTTGAAACATGCTCAAAATCACTTTAAGGATGTTAGCTACTGCTACTACTGCTACTGCTACTACTGCTACTACTGTCTAATCCGTCAGTTTCAATCGGCCCGCGATTCTGACCAGACGGGTGGGGCTACAATGTTCATATTTTACATGGACATTAAGGTTATAGTAATATAGTCTCTTTTGAAAAAAAAAGTTGAAAAAGTTTGCTGGAAGGCTTCCAAATAAAGGTTTTAAATAAGCCTTATACACTAGGCATACAATCAACAAGTAACTATAGTTACTTGACACTTGTTGACGGTACAAGCAGAGTTAGGCGGGAAAGTGCGATACGTAAACAAATAGCGGACATTTGAAATTTTTCTTCTTTGTGTGGAACGAGAAAAGGTGTCATTATACTCTCATAAAACAAATCAGAAACCGTCCCTGGCCTAGGCCCAGATGTAGAAAATTATTTATAATACAACAGTGTAGGTCTAAAGTTCCATTAGGCTATAGGACTAGATGAAATAAATACTTACATTACATGTTTGACAAGCCTAGCCAACCCTAGGCCAGCACAACCTTGTTCTGACACACTTCCCGCACAAATAACTAGTTTTGATCACTAAAAGCCTAATTCAGATAAACAATAGTATGATTGTTCACCTAGGCTATACAAAAATGTACGGAAATAATACACCCCTTTTTCTTTTCTTGCAATGATCTCACGCAAAACTCCTGTCACTATATAAAAACAAAAACAAAAACTGTGCAAATTTTCGATGTTCTTTTGATAATCTTTGATTTACATGGCTGTGGATGCAGTGAAAGGTATGAAATAACATTAGTTGTGCGCTTGTTGTAGCATGGGTAAGTTTCAATTTGGATGTGTGTTGCCGTGACTTAACCAGTCCTTATACCGCTGTTATACCATGGTTATACCTCCTATATCCAGGATGTACATGAATCCGGGTCTAGATATTTTACATCCTATTGTTATTGCTAATATCATAGAAATTAAATCAACTTTGATAAAATTATTATATTTTAACAAATAATTTTGCAATGGAACTTGAAAAAGTAATGAGATCACAACATAACAAAAACTTGTAGAAATACAGCCAAACCTTACACACTCAAAAGAAATGAGATCTTAAAAAAGGGCCAAGCTCATCTACCTTCCACATTTGCGCATTCTAAATTCATAAACGTACAGTGTCCCATAACAGCATCCTCGAAAAGCTTGGCAAAATAAAATTTGCATGTTATTACGTTTAAATTAATTAGAAAAAAGAACTGGATGAACTATTACGTTTAAATTAACTAGGAAAACGCTAAAGTCCCGCCGCGTTGATGGATGAGCTTTTTAAAGGTTTTAGTTTGCGTGGGATATCTTTACTTTTGCAAGTGCTTTGTTTTGTTGCCTACGCATTGTAGGTGATTGTTGTCAAGTTTCTTTTGTTTCTTGTCAATTGGTTTTATTAACCGCAAAAAACTTAAATTAAAACCTTTATTCTATGGCTTCTGGTTAACTTTTTCACCTTTTCTTTCAAAAGGTTCTACATTACTATAACTTTAATGTTCATGTATAAAATGAACATTGTAGCCCCAACCGTTTGGTCAGAATTGGCCCAAATGGCACGAAAATATCGCACAAAAAATCAAAAAAACTTATAATAAAAGCTTTATTTTTATAGATTCTGGCTAATTTTTTCAACTTTTTCTTTCAAAATGTACTACATCACCATAAACTTAATGTCCGTGTGAAATATTAACGTTGTAGCCCCACCCGTTTGGTCAGAATCGGCCCAAATGTCACGAAAATATCGCACTAAAAATCGAAAAAAATCGTTAAAGTACGATATTTATGAGAAATATTTCTTCGATTGTAGCCAAAAACGTAGCAAGTCTAAGTTTAGAGATTTCGAAGGTCAAGATCGCATATGCCGTTTGCCCGGTAGAGAGCGAACAAACAGACAGAAAAAAAAAAAAAAACAACCGAGCTAAATTTTTTGGGGGGTCGGTGAAATTGAAGTCTTCGCTTCGCTCATCCAATAATCGCAAATTCTATTTTGCCAAGCTTTTCGAGGATGCTGTTATGGGACACTGTACGTTTATGAATTAAGAATGCGCAAATGTGGAAGGGTAGATCTCATTTCTTTTGAGTGTGTAAGGTTTGGCTGTATTTCTACAAGTTTTTGTTATGTGTGTTGGTATAATACCATAGCAATTAAATCGACTTTGATAAAATTATTATATTTTAACAAATAATTTTGCAATGGAACTTGAAAACGTAATGAGATCCCACACATAACAAAAACTTGTAAAAATTCAGCCAAACCTTACACACTCAAAAGAAATGAGATCTAAAAAAAGGGCCAAGCTCATCTACCCTTCCACATTTGCGCATTCTTAATTCATAAACGTACAGTGTCCCGTAACAACACCCTTGAAAAGCTTGGCAAAATGAAATTTGCATGACCATTACATTTAAATTAATTTTAAAAAAATAAAAAAATGGATGAACTATTACGATTAAATTAATAGCTGCAAATTCTTTTGCTAAGCTTTTCTACGATGTTGTTACGGGGCTGTGTACGTTTATGAATTAAGAATGTGCAAATGTGGAAGGGTACAAGAGCTTGGCCCTTCTTTTAGATCTCATAGCGTTTTAGTGTGTAAGGTTTGGTTGTATTTTTACAATTTTTTGTTATGTGTTTACTTTAATCTATGATTATCCTATGTGACACAACGTCTTATGGCATGCAAATTTCACTCTGGTATGAAGTTCAATTACAGTATTATATGCAAATATGCATAATCAATTTAATTAACTTGATTAATTCAGAGGTTGAATGATCAGAGGGAAGTAATTGGGTCGTCAGCCACTTTATATGGCTACCAATGCATACTTGTTAATTTTTTTTATTTTTTTATTTATTTATTTAACGTCTATCCTATTCAGTTATAAAAACTGATTTACAAAGGAGGACAACTAAATAAATCTAATTACATAGATGCAGAAACAACAATAAATTACATTTTCGTAAATATTTGAAATAGTAGCATTACAACAACAATGCATTTAACACAAGAATTTTGGTAACAAATTGAATGATATTATATGCATTTAATGAATGAATGAAATATAAAAAAGGGTGGAGAAGGAAAAGAAAAGAAAAGAAAAGAAAAGAAAAGAAAAGAAAAGAAAAAAAAACATTAAAAAAGAAAAACGAAAAGAAAAAAACTGATTTATTAGACGATCCCACTCAAACGAATATGAGGTTTGCCAAAAAATCAGGAACAGCAAATCAGGGAGTATAATCAAACTTTCGCGGAAGAAACCACCGAACGCGAAATCTTTATTCTTGGGTTCAATCTTCATTTTTGTGTTCAAATCTTGACTCATATATATAATTATATCAGATATATAATTATTTAAAAAATATTAATAAATAATAATAAATAATGTTATTATTGTTGGATGAGCGGAGAGAAGACTTCAATTTGACATAGTGTTTTTTTTGTTTGTTTTTGAATGAGCGTAGCGAGCGGAAGCGAAGACTTCAATTTCACTGACCCCCAAAAAAATTTAGCTCTTTTTTTTTCTCTCTGTCTGTCTGTTCGCTCTCTACCGGGCAAACGGCATATGCGATCTTGATGAAAATTTGACCGGACCTTAGTTTTCTCTGAACTTAGAGGTGTATTGTTTTTGGGTACAATCGAAGAAATATTTCTCATGAATATCGTACT
Source organism: Sweltsa coloradensis (assembly GCA_024449915.1). Classification (NCBI taxonomy): domain Eukaryota; kingdom Metazoa; phylum Arthropoda; class Insecta; order Plecoptera; family Chloroperlidae; genus Sweltsa; species Sweltsa coloradensis. The sequence goes on along the minus strand of JAMZAV010007097.1, from coordinate 1,254 downwards.
TTTACTTTTTTTTCGATTTTTAGTGCGATATTTTCGTCACATTTGGGCCGATTCTGACCAAACGGGTGGGGCTACAACGTTCATATTTCACATGGACATTAAGATTATGGTGATGTAGTACCTTTTGAAAGAAAAAGTTGAAAAAATTAGCTAGAATCCATAGAATAAAGGTTTTAATATTAGTTTTTCAATTTTTAGTGCGATATTTTCGTCACATTTTGGCCGATTCTGACCAAACGGGTAGGGCTACAACGTTCAGATTTCACATGGACGTTAAGGGAATGGTGATGTAGTATTTTTTGAAAGAAAAAGTTGAAAAAGTTAGTCAGAATCCACAGAAATAAAGGTTTTAATATGAGTTTTTTGAAGTTTATAATTCCAATTAAGAAGTAACATTAGTAACTTGACAACAATCACCTACAATGCATTCTAAAAGCACTTGCAAAGAAAAGTGCAAACAAACGCACAAAACGCAAACAAAAAACTTACAAAAAAACGCTCATCCATCAACGCGGCGGGACTTTAGCGTTTTCCTAGTTTACTTACGTTACCCCAAGAAAAATAGCTCGGGTGTTTTGTTTTTGTTAGTTTTTTTTGTCTGTTTGTTCGCTCTCTACCGGGAAAATGGCATATGCGATCTTGATGAAAATTGGAGGGGACCTTCGAAATCTCTGAACTTAGAGCTGTATTGTTTTTGGGTACAATCGAAGAAATATTTCTTATAAATATCGTACTTTTACGATTTTTTTCGATTTTTAGTGCAATATTTTCGTGATATTTGGCAAACGGCTACTCCGATATTGATGAAACTTTATAGGAACGTTTAAAATCACTGAAATCATATATGTTATGATTTTAGAGACATTTGAAAAAATATTTTTTATAGAAATCGTACTTTTACGGTTTTTTCTCCGGTTTTTAATACGATATTTTCGTGATATTTTTGGGCCGATTTTGACCCATACGGGTGGGGCTTCAACGTTCATATTTTACACTGACATAAATATTATGGTGATGTAGTGCCTCTTGAAAGAAAAAGTTGAAAAAGTTGGTCAAAATTCATAGAAATAAAGGTTTTAATATAAGCCTTTTACATGTGTATAATGAACAAGTAATATCAAGTAACTATAGAAAAAGTAAGGAGATTCCACATAAAAACGTAATCATTGGACAGAATATTCCAAAAAAAAGCTCAACCATCAACGCGTCTGGAAAAAGCGTTCGCGGAGCGGCCTAGTAATCCTAAATGTTTTG
>JAMZAV010007096.1:0-33952 GCA_024449915.1 Sweltsa coloradensis | reverse complement strand
AGGGACGGCGCAGTATCGACATCGACTAGACTACGCCCGACAATCACACAACGCGAGCAGCAGCCGGCAGTCGTCTTGAGGACGGCGCAGTATCAACATCGACTAGACTACGCCCTATAATCACACAGCGCGAGCAGCAGCCGGCAGTCTGACACCGCCTGTACAATGTTGGATACATTGTGGCAGCAGAAGTACCTTGTTTAGAAAATAGTATTGTTGGGATGGTTGATGTTTTTAAGAGTTGGAGTTGTGTTTTGGTCTGCAATGGAGAATAGAATAGTTATTAGTTTGTCTTGAATAAAAGAATAGAATAGAAGATTATCACGAACCGTGGGTGCATATTATAACTAGTATATACTGCGAGTCCGTGATAACTGGCGCCCAACAAGATAAGCACGAACCCAGCCCTGGAGGTAAGTTAGACCTCAGCCTAGACTAGATCCGAGTTTGTGAAGAAACAGTTCAGGACTGCAGTGACTAGGCCATAGATAGGCCTCTCGAACCCGGCCCACGAGGTAAGAATAGAACCAGACTAGTCATTGTGAGAAGTTGAAATGGAGAAAGATGTGCTTGGGCTGGCAACCAAATCCATCCCACAAATTGATGGACAACTAGATACCATCCTTAAGGTCTTGCTAAAAATGCAAGAGAAAATTGAAAATTTAGAGGGTAGGCTCGCAACTCGCAAGCTCGGGCCGCCATTAGACTTAGAGACCACACCAGAACTAGTACCAGTAGGCCTACAAGCCAATAGATCTGCCAGCGTCAGTAGCCCTAGGTCATCCACTCAGAGATCTTCTTGCATGGTCAATACCCACATTTAGTGGCCTAGGATTTGAAGACCCGGAGGATTTCTTACGTACTTGCGAGGAGGTATTTACAGACGCGGATATCCTAAATTCGTGCTGGGTGGCTATTGCCACTGGCCATCTCCGAGGAGATGCACAACGTTGGTGGCAAGGCCGCCAATATTCTAGGCCGACATGGGAAATATTCAGATCCAGCATGAATATACGTTTCAACGACCCTTCGCTTATGGAATCCCTGTACGCAACTTTACATGGAGAGAAACAGAAGAAAGGAATACAAATAGAAACGTTTATTCAACAAAAGGTACTGCTGCATCAACGCCTATACAAGGACCGTCCGGCTTCTGCCTCAATAAGGACAACTATTGAGCTACTTGATAAACGCATACGCCCATTTCTACGAGCACCGCTTCCTCAATCAATCGAAGAGCTCACGACTCGAGCTATTCAAATAGAGCGTGATCTCGAATCTGAGGACAGTCCCCGAAGGATCACCGTACCCAGAGAAAGCAGGCCATCACAAAATTCACCTCAAGTAGTGGACGTACTACCGGCAAGCCGACGATCAACAGCATCACTGGAGACAACGATGCAACAGTCTCAAACAACATCCAACAGAGACGTTGAATGTTACAATTGCCAAGGATTGGGTCACTACTCCTCCGATTGCGATCAACCTCCTACCATCCGCACTCAAGAAATAAGAGCTGCTCGTCAGGGAAACGGAATGGGGGGAGGCCCTTTGTAGACACCTCCCCAACGAGTAGATTAAAACAAACAAGTGACATCGGACACTGGGATAGTTTATACCGGGAGAAATTAACCGAGTTATGTAGAAAGAAAAACTACGAAAAAGATAGTGAATTAACAGAAGTGGCACGGACAACCAGATTAGAACCTAGAATCAGTCACGAGAGGATTTCCATTGATGGATGGCAAAGAGAGAAAAAACTTTACCCCAAGGAACTAAGGAAAGATAGAAGCGAAACTGTGGAGGAAAATAGGGGAAAAGCAGGCCTAGATACAATGATCTTGCTCAATGCTCGCCATGAAGAGAAGAGAAACCGAGAAGAGAAAGAAAACCAGCAGAGAATCGAGTTGGAAACACTTCCTGAAGAAGAGAAGGAACTTTTGAACTGTGTGGACGCTGACTTTGCTGACAACTTACGACTGTCTATTGATGCACAAGAAACAGAGATTAGAAGAGATACAGACTTGACAGGTGAATATGATTGTGGACTTTCTATAAAAAACGAGGAATTTCAAACAGATGAAGCAATATCAACAGAGTTTCGAAGAGATACAAACTTGTCAAGTGTAGTATTGGCAGATGATTATAACCGAATGCAGAAAAAGGAATTCATGCAGGTTTTGAACATAAATGGATTAGACCATCTCACATCGTGGACAAAATCGGCAATGGTATGGATATACAAATTGATTGCAACGTTCCAAGAGGGGGTTCCACGAAGTATCACCGCACCCAGATACAGAAGATACGCCAGCGTGATCCTCGCTCGATTCACTACTGCTGACGACGCGTCTCGTGTGAACGAGGAAGAATTTCCGCTAGAAATGCAGATCCAGGAAGGGCCGGAGCAGGATGTGTGACGTCAGCTATGGACGAAGACACAATCATCGATCCACCGCCAAACAAGGAGCAGCAGACCGAGAGAGACGAGAGGACTACATAGGAATAATTAGTTTTTTTTTCAAGTTATCAGTAATCTCTTAGATCACCAAGAACTTAAGTTTGTAGGGGGGGAATGACACCGCCTGTACAATGTTGGATACATTGTGGCAGCAGAAGTACCTTGTTTAGAAAATAGTATTGTTGAGTTAGTTGATGTTTAAAGGGAGTTGGGGGTTGTTTTTTGGTCTGCCATGGGGGAATAAATTTTAATTAGTTTGTTTTGAAAAAAAGGGAATGAATAAAAGGGATTATCACAAACCCGTGGGTGCTTTATTATAACTATTATATACTGCGAGCCCCGCCCGTCTTGGGGAGGGGCGCAGAAATCAAAACCCGACTAGACTACGCCCCGCCCAATCACAAAAACGCGAGCAGCAGCCGGGCAGTCGTTTTGAGGACGGCGAAAGTATCGACATCGAAAAGGACTACGCGACAATCACACAACGCTCGCAAAAACCCGGCTTTTTCGTTTTGAGGACGGCCCCCCAGTATTCAAACACGACTAGACTACGCCCGACAAAACAAAAAAACGCGAGCAGAAGCCGGCAGTCGTTTTGAGGAGGGGCGCAGTACGACATGGGACTAGACTACGCCCGACAACAAAACAACGCGACAGCACCCGGGGCAGTCGTCTGAGGAGGGGCCCAAGTAGGGGACATGAATTTGGGAATACGCGACAAAACAAAAACGCTCGCAGCGGGCCGGCAGTCGCTTGAGGCCCCGGGCCCCTGGGAAAAATCGACAGAAGATACCCCCGGGACAATCACAAACGCCCCAGCACCCGGGCAGTCGTCTTGGGGACGGCCAGTATCGACACCCGACTAGACCCGCCCGAAAATCACACAGCGCGAGCAGTAGCCACCCAGTCGTTTTAAAAGAGGGCGCAGTATCGACATCGACAGACTACCCCCGACAACCCACAAGCGCGAGCAGTACCCGGCCAGTCGTCTTGAGGACGGCCCCAGTATCAAACAGGGGATAGGACACCCCCGACAATCACAAAAACGCTCGAAACCCACCCGGGAAGTCGTTTGGGAGGACGGCCCCCAGTTTTCGACTTTGATGGGCCTACGCCCGACAATCACACAACGCGACCCGGGGCAGTGGGCGGGCGTTTTTGGGGAGGGCCCGCCAAGTTTTTGGGGACATCGACTAGACTACGCCCGAAAATTTCACAAAAACCGTTGCAGAACCCGGGCAGTCGTTTTGGGGGGGGACGGGGGCGGGGTATCGACACCGACTAGATACGCCCGAAAACCCACACAGCGCAAACCCAGTACCCGGAGTCATCTTAGGCCCGGCGCAGTATTTCGACAACGACTAGACTCCGCCCGACAATCACACACCGCGAGCAGCAGCCAGCAGTCGTCTTGGGGACGGCGCAGTATCGACATCGACTAGCCTACGCGCCCAATCACACAGCGCGAGCAGTACCCGGGGCAGTCATTTTGGGGACGGCGCAGTATCGACAAGGGTTAGACTCCGCCCGACAATCCCCACAGCGCAAAGGAAGCGGGCGGCGGGTCGTCTTGGGGGACGGCGCAGTAAAAACCTATCGACTAGACTACGCCCGACAACAACACAGCGCGAGCAGGGCCCCTTTCGAAATTTTTTGAAAACCCCCTGATTTTTTTTTAGCCCGACAATCACACAGCGCGAGCAGCAGGCGGGCAGGGTCTTGGGGACGGCGCAGTATCGACATCGACTAGACTACGCCCGAAAAATCACAAAAAGCTCGCAGCAGCCGGCATCGTTTGAGGGGGCCCCGCAGTTTCGACATCGATGGGACTACCCCCGGGCCCAAAAACACAACGCGAGCAGCAGGGGGCAGTCGTCTTGGGACGGGCCAGAAACAACATGGGACTAGATTTTGGGCCCTACAATCACACAGCGCGAACAGCAGCCGGCAGTCGTCTGGGGAAACCGGCGCGGGAGTATCGACACCGACTGGGACTACGGGGACAAATCCCCACAACGCGAGCAGCGGGACGGCAGTCGTTTTGGGGACGGCGCAGAAATTCAAAATTTGACTAGACTACGCGACAACCCACACAACGCCGCAGCACCCGGGGCAGTCGTTTGAGGAGGGGCGCAGTATCGACATCGATAGACTCGCCCGACAATCACAAAACGCGAGCAGAAAGTCGGCAGTGTCTTGAGGAGGGCGCATTTCAACATCGATTTAGACAAACCCCCGGAAATCACACAGCGCGAGCAGGGACGGCGCCGTATCGACAACGACTAGACTCCCCCCGCCCAACCCAAACACAGCGCGAGCACACCAGCAGTGTCTTGGGACGAAAAAGTATCGACATCGACTAGACTACGCCCCTCAATCACAAAACGCTGACAGCACCCGGGCAGTCGTCTTGAGGGCGGCAGTATCGACATGGGATAGACTACCCGCCCAACCCACAAAAACGCTCGAAAGAAGCCGGCATTTGGGTTTGAGGACGGCCCCAGTATCGAATCGACGGGTACGCCCGACAATCACACAAGCGAGCAGCACCCCGGGGCCAGTCTTTGGGGAGGGGCGCAGTAAAACATCGACTAGACTACGCCCTACAATAACCCCAGCCCCCCGAGCAGCAGCCGGCAGTCGTCTTGGGGGAAGGGCAGTATCGACATGGGGACTGGGACTACCCCCCGCCAATCCCCAAAACGCGAGCAGAAAGGCCGGCAGTCTTTCTTGGGGAAACGGCGAAAGTACCCGCATCGACTGGGATACGCGCCCTTTTCACACAACGCTCGCAGCAGCCGGCATTTGGGCTTAGGACGGCGCAGTATCGAAATCGACTGGGACTCGCCCGACAATCACACAACGGAGAAAGCAGTCGGCCCAGTGTCTTGAGGACGGCGCAGTTCGACATCGATTAGACTACGCGACAATCACACAACGTGGCAGCTGCCGGAAAATTGTTTTTGAGGACGGCCCCAAGTATCGACCCCGACTAGACTACCCCCGGGACAATCACAAAACGCGAGCACAGTCGGCAGTCGTCTTGAGGAGGGCGCGAGTATCGCCCATGGGACTGGGGACTAGCCCGACATTCCACAAACGTTGCAGCACCCGGGCCGGGCGTTTTGAGGAGGCCGCAGTTCGACATCGACTAGACTCCCCCGACATCACAAAAAAGGGTTCGCAGCAGCCGGCAGCTTTCTTGAGGACGGCCCCAAGTATCGACATGGGACTAGACTACGCCCGACAATCACACAGCGCGAGCATAGGGGCAGTCGTCTTGGGACGGCCAGAAATCGACATCGGACTAGACTACGCGACAATAACAAAACGCAAAGCAGCACCCAGAGTCGCTGAGGACGGGGCCAGTACGACACGACTAGACTACCCCGACAATCACCCCAAACGCTGGGCAGACCCGGGCAGTCGTTTGAGGACCACCCGAAAGTATCGCCTTTCGACTGGACTCCGCCCGACAAATCACACAACCTCGCAGCAGCCGGAAAGTCGTTTTGAGGACGGGCAGATCGACATCGACTGGGAACTACGCCCGCAATCCACAAAAACGTTTCGCAGCGCCGGCGGGTCGTCTTGGGACGGCGCAGTAGGGACATCACTAAAACTACCCCCGGGAAAACCCCACAAAAAACGCGAGCAGCAGCCGGGCCCCCCGGCGAGGACGGCGCAGTATTCAACATCGACAGACTCGCCCGCCCAATAAAACAACGTTCGCAGCACCCGGGCCGTCTTTCTTGAGGAGGCCCCCCCAGTACGACATCGACTAGACTACGCCCGAAAATCACCCAAGCTCGCATCCCCCGGCATTTGGGTTTTGGGGGGACGGGGCAGTTGGGACATCAATAGAAAACGCCCGCCCCAACACACAACGCTCGAAGCACCGGGCCCAGTCGTCTTGGGGGGACGGCGCAGTATCGACATGACGGATTTACGCCGACAATCCCCACAACGCTGCAGCACCCGGCCCAGTCGTCTTGAGGAGGGCGCAGTATCGACATCGACTAGACTACGCCCGCCCCCAAACAAACAACGTCACAGCACCCGGCAGCCCTTTCCCTTGGGGGACGGGCCCCAAGTATCGACATCGACTGGGATTTACCCCCCGACAACCACACAGCGCGGGGACGGCAGTGGGAGTGTCTTGAGGACGGGCAGTATCGACATCGCGGGACTCCCCCCGACAATCACACAGCGCGAGAAGTGGGCCGGCAGTAAATTTTAGGACGGCGCAGTATTCGACACGACTAGAATCCCCCCGGGGAAAAACCCACACAACGCGAGCAGCAGCCAGCATTCGTTTTGAGGACGGGGGCGAAATCGGACATCGACTAGATTTACCCCCGACAACACCAACGCGAGCAGCAGCCCCCCCGGCAGTCGTCTTGGGGGAGGGCCCCAGTATCGACATGGGACTAGACATGCCCGCCCAAACACCCCAACGCGAGCAGCAGTGGGCCCAGTGTTTTTGGGGACGGGCAGTAGGGACATCAAAATAGACTACCCCCGACAATCAAAAAACGCGAGCAGCAGTGGCCCAGTCGTCTTGGGACGGCGCGGGTACCCGACACGGACTGGGATAGCCCAAACAATCACACAACGCTCGAAAGCAGCCAGCAGTCGTTTGAGGACGGCGAAAGTATGGGACATGGGACTAGACTAGGCGGACAATCACACAGCGCGAGCAGTAGCCGGCAGTCATCTTGGGAGGGGCGCAAGTACCCGAAAAGCCCTAGACTCCCCCCAAAACAATCACACAGGGGGCGAGCAGAAACCCGGGCAGTCGTTTTGGGAGGAGGGGCGCAGTATCAACATCGACTAGACTACGCCCGACAACAACACAGCGCGAGCACACCCGGGGCAGTCGTCTTGGGGAGGGCCCCGCAGTATAAACCATGGGACTAGACTACCCCCGCCCAACAACACAGCGGGGAAAAGGGAGGGCCCGCGTATCGACAACGCCTGGGTTTTTCCCCCCGACAATCACACAGCGCGAGCAGCAGCCAGCGTGGGCTTGAGGACGGCGAAAGTATCGACATCGACTAGAGTACGCCCCGACAATCACACAACGCTCCAGCAGGGGAAGTCGTCGGGGGGGCCGGCGCAGTATGACATCAAACTAGATACGCCCCGAAACACAAAAACGCGAGCGCAGCCGGCAGTCGTTTTGAGGACGGGCAGTAAACAACATCGATTTAAGACTTGGGCCCTACAATCACCCAGGCGAGAAAAGCACCCGGGAAGTGGGTCTTGAGGAGGGCCATTTATCGACATCGACTAAAATACCCCCCGCCCAATTTCCACAAAAACGCAAGCGGGCACCCGGCAGTCGTTTTGGGGAAACGGCGCAGTACCCGACATCAACTAGACAAAGCAACAATCCCCAAAAAACGCTCGCAGCACCCGGGCCCGTAGTTTTGAGGACGGCCCCCAGTATGACCGACTAGACTACGCCCGACAATCACAAAACGCGAGAAGCAGTCGGCAGTCTTTGAGGACGGCGCAGTATCAACATCGACTAGCCCTACGCCCCGACAATCACACAGCGCCAAGGCAGGGACGGCGCAGTATCGACAAACGACTAGACTCCCCCCGGGACAACCCACACAGCGGGGAGCAGCAGCCGGGCAGTCGTTTTTGAGGACGGCGCAGTACGACATCGACTAGACTACCCCCGGGCAATCTCAAAAACGCTGCAGCACCCGGCGGGTCGTCTTGAGGGACGGCCCCCAGAAATCGACATCGACGGGGACTACGCCCGAAAAATCCCCACAACGCAAAGCACCCCAGCCGGCAGTCGTCTTGGGGGACGGCGCAGTAACAACATGGGGAACTAGATTTCCCACCCTACAATCACACAGCCCCGGGGCAGCAGCCGGCAGTGTTTTGAGGACGGCGCATTTATCGACATCAAACCTAGACTACGCGCCCAACCCCAACAACGCTCGCAGCAGCCGGCAGTGCTTGGGACGGCGCAGTATCGACAACGACTAGACTCCGCCCGAACAATCACACAGCGCGAGCAGCAGCCGGCAGTCGTTTTGGGGGAGGGCCCGCAGTATCAACATGGGACTGGGATACCCCCGGGAAAAATCACACAGCCCCGAGCAGGGACGGCGCAGTTTTTCGACAAGGGACTAGACTCCCCCCGGAAAAATCACACAGCGCGAGCAGCACCCAGCGGGCGTTTTGAGGACGGCCCCAGTATCGACATCGATAGACTGGGCCCCGACAACACCCCCAAACGCTCGCAGCACCCGGCGTCGTCTTGAGGACGGCCGCAGTATCGACATCGACTAGACTCCCCCCCGGGACAATCACAAAAACCAAACAGCAGCCGGAGTCTTTCTTGAGGACGGCGCAGTAAAAAAAACTTTCAAATTAGACTACGCCCTCCAACCCACAGGGGGCGCGAGCAGAACCCGGAAGTCGTCTTGGGGGACGGCGCGGTATCAAAAATTCGACTGGGATTTACGCCCGAAAATTTCACAAAAACGGAGCAGCACCCGGCAGTCGTCTTGAGGACGGCGCAGTATCGACATCGACTAGACTACGGGAGAACACTCCCACTGCGTCGCAGCAGCCTGCAGTCTTTTGTAGGACGGCGCAGGCTCGACATCGCCTAGACTACGCCCGAAAATCACACAACGCTCGAAAGCAGGGGGGGAAAGTCGTTTTTGGGGACGGCGCAGTTCGACATCGACGGGGATTTCCCCCCGACAATCACACAGCCCCGAGCAGTAGCCAGCAGGTCTTCTTAAAGACGGCGAAGTATCGACATGGGACTAGAAAACGCCCGAAAATCAACAGCGCGGCATTTTAGCCGGAGTCGTCTTGGGGGACGGCGCAGTATGGGCCATCGACTAGATTTACCCCCGACAATCACAAAACGCTCGCAGAAAGCCGGGGGCGTCTTGGGGGAGGGGCCCCAGTATCGACATGGGATACCCTACGCCCGACAATCACACAACCCCCGAGCAGCAGTGGGCAGTCGTCTTGGGGGAACGGCGCAGTATCGACATCGACTAGACTACCCCCGACAATCCCCCAAAACTTTTCGCGGGCACCCGGGGCCGTCGTTTTGGGGGCCGGGGGAAAGTATCGACATCAAATTTGGGACTACGCCCGAAAAATTTCCACACAGCGCAGGCAGTAGCCGGCAGTCATTTTGAGGACGGCGAGTATGGACAAGGGACTAGACTCCCCCCGGGACAATACACAGCCCCGAGCAGCAGCCAGCAGTCGTCTTTGAGGACGGCGCGTATCGACACGACAAAGACTAGGGCGACAATCCACAGCGCGAGCAGTACCCGGGGCAGTCATCTTGAGGACGGCGCAGTATTCGACAAGGGACTAGACTCCGCCGACAATCACACAGCGGAGCAGAGCCGGCAGTCGTCTTGAGGACGGGGGCAGAAATAAAACTTTCGACGGGACTACCCCCCGACAAAAAACACAGCGCGAGCAGGGCCGTCCCCAGTATCGAAAAACGACTGGGACCCGGGCCCCGAAAATAACACAGCGCGACCCAGCACCCGGGCAGTCGTTTTGGGGAAAGGGCCCGAAAGTTCGACTTTCGACTGGGGATTTACCCCCGACAATCACACAAATCCCCCGCGGGCGGGCCGGCAGCGTTTTGAGGTGGGCGCATTTTCGACATCGATTTAGACAAAGCCCGACCCCCCCCCCCCCCAAACCCCGCGAGCAGCACCCGGAAAGTCGTTTTGAGGAGGGCCCGCAGAAACCAACATCGATAGACTTCGCCCTACAAAAACACAGCGCGAACAGCGGGCCGGGCCCAGTCGTTTTGGAGGACGGCGAAAGTCTTCGAAACGGCCCAGACTACCCCCGGGACAATCACACAACCCCCCCGGGCCCCCAGCAGCCGGAGTCGTTTTGAGGGGCGCAGTATCGACATCGACTAGATACGCCGCCCAAACACCAACCCCGAGCGGGGGCAGTCGGCAGTGTTTTGAGGACGGCGCAGTATAAACATCGACTAGACTACGCCCGACAATCCAAAAGCGCGACCCGGGAAACGGCGCAGATCGACAACGCCTAGACTCCGCACGACAATCCCCACAGCGCGAGCAGCAGCCAGAAAGTCGTCTTGAGGAGGGGGCGCAGAAATGGGCCCATCGACTAGACTACCCCTCAATCACAAAAAACGCTCGCAGCACCCGGGCAGTCGTCTTGAGGACGGGCCAGTATCGACACGACTAGACTACCCCCGAAAATTTCCCACAAAAAACGCGGCAGCACCCGGCAGTCTTTCTTGGGGGACGGGCAGAACAACTTTCGACTGGGACAAACGCCCTAAATCACACAGCGCGAGCAGCCCCCGGGGCAGTCGTCTTGGGAAACGGCGCAGTATCGACATCGATAGGACTACGCCCGAAAAATAACAAAAACCGCGAGCAGCAGCCGGCAGTCGTTTTGAGGAGGCGCAGTATGGGAACTTTTCGACTAGACTACCCCGACTATCCAAAAACGCTCGCAGCACCCGGCCCGTCGTCTTGAGGACGGCCCCGAATGGGACACGATGGGACTACCCCCAAACCAAATCCCCACAACGGGGAGCAGCAGTGGGCCCAAACCGTTTTTGGGGGACGGCGCAGTTTTCGAAATCGACTGGGACTAGCGCACAAAACCCAAACGCCCCGCGGGCCCCCGGGAAATTTCGTCTTGAGGACGGGCAGTATCGACACCCGACTAGAATACGCCCACAATCACACAACCGGAAAGGCAGTGGGCAGCGTTTTGGGGAGGGCCCGCAGTATCGACATCGACTGGGATTTACCCCCGGACAACACACAACGGGGCCCCAGCAGTCGGCAGCCCCCCCGTCTTGGGGAAACGGCGCAGTATGGGAATCGATGGGACTACCCCCGACATTCACACAAGTTCGCAGCAGCCAGCAGGTCTTGGGAGGGCCGCATTTATCGACATCGACTGGGACTACCCCCGGGACAACCCCAAACGTTTCGCAGCACCCGGCAGTCGTTTTTGGGGAAACGGCCCGCAGTATCGACATCGATAGACTAGGGCCCGACAATCAAACAGCGCGACCCGTAGCCCGGAAAGTCGTTTGGGGACGGGGGCGGGTATCGACATGGGGACTGGGATTTACGCGACAATCAAAACAACCCCGGGCAGCAGCCAGCATCGTCTTGAGGCGGCGCAGTATGGGACAGGGACTAGACTACCCCCGACAATCAACAAACGCTCGCAGCACCCGGCATTTCGTCTTGGGGGAGGGCCCCATTTTTTATCGACATCGACTGGGAACTACGCCCGACAATCACAAAACCCGCCGCAGCACCCCGGCCCGTCGTCTTGGGGAAACGGGCAGTATGGGACACGCCCTGGGACACCCCGAAAATCACAAAAACGCTCGCAGCAGCCGGCAGTGTTTTTGGGGGACGGCCCCAGTATGGGACATGGGAATAGACTACGCCCGACAACACACAACGCGGCAGCAGCCGGCAGTCTTTCTTGAGGACGGGCAGTATCAAACATCGATTAGACTACGCCCGACAATCACACAACGTTCGCAGCACCCGGGCCGGTCGTTTTTGGGGGACGGCGCAGTATCGACTCGACTGGGACTACCCCCGGGAAAATCACACAACGCTCGCATCACCCCGGCCCAGTGTCTTGGGGACGGAGCAGTAACGACATCGACTAGACTACGCCCGACAATCACACAACGCTAACAGCAGCCGGCAGTCGTCTTGAGGGGCATTTATCGACATGGGACTAGACTACCCCCAAACCAATCACACCACGGGGGAGCAGCAGCCCGGCAGTCGTTTGAGGACGGCGAAAGTATCGAAATCGACTGGGGACTCCGCCCGACAATCACACGCGCAAAGCAGTAGCCGGCAGTCATCTTGGGGGACGGCCCGGTATCGAATCGACTAGAATACGCCCGACAATAACAAAAACGCAAAGCAGCGGGCCAGCATTTCGCTTGAGGCCGGCGCAGAAACGACATCGATTTAGATACCCCCGACAACACCAAAACGGGGAGAGCAGTGGGCCCAGTCGTCTTGAGGACGGCGCAGTATCGACTTTGGGACTAGACTATGCCCGACAATCACAAAACCCGGAGCAGCAGTCGGCAGCCCGGTTTTTAGGACGGCGGTTTTCGACATCGATAGACTACCCCCCGAAATCACACAACGCGAGCAGCAGTCGGCAGTCGTCTTGAGGAGGCGCAGTTCGACATGATAAAACTACGCCCGACAATCACACAACGCTCGCAGCAGCCAGCAGTGTCTTAAAGGACGGCGGTTATCGCCTCGACTAGACTACGCGACAATCACACAGCGCGAGCATTAGCCGGCAGTCATTTTGGAGGACGGCGCATAATTCGACAACGACTGGGAACTCCCCCCCGAAACCCACAAAGCGCGAGCAGCAGCCCGGCGGGTTTTCTTGGGGGACGGCGCAGAAATAAAACATGACTGGGGACTACCCCCGGGACAATCACACAGCGCGAGCAGCACCCGGCCCAGTCGTCTTGAGGCGGGCAGAAAAAAAACATGGGACTAGATTTACGGGGGGACAACAAAACCAGCGCGAGCGGGGGCGGCGAGTACGACAACGACTGGGGAACCCCCCCCCGACAATCACACAGCGCGAGCAAAAAAGCCAGCAGTCGTCTTAGGAGGGCCCCAGTACGACATGACTAGAGTACGCCCGACAATCCCCAAAAACGCAAAGCGGGCACCCGGGGCAGTGTTTTTTGGGGACGGCCCCAGTATCGCCCATGGGACTAGACTACGCCGAAAAATCACAAAAAACGCGAGCAGCAGCGGCGGGTCGTCTTGAGGAGGCGCAGTAACAAAAACCCGACAGACTTCGCCCTCAATCACACAGGCGAGCAGCGGGCCCCCGGCATTTCGTCTTGAGGAGGGGCCGGGGTATCGCCCATCGACAAAGACTACCCCCGACAATCCCCACAACGCGAGCAGCAGCCGGCAGTCGTCTTGGGGAAACGGGCAGTATCGACATCAACTAGACTACCCCAAACAATCACACAACGCTCGAGCAGTCGGCAGTCGTCTTGGGGGAGGGGCGCAGTATAAAACATGGGACTAGACTACGCCCGACAATCACAAAAGCGCGAGCGGGGAGGGCGCAGTATCGCCCAACGACTAGACTTCCCCCCGGGACAATCACACACCGCGAGCAGCAGCCAGCAGTCGTTTTGGGGACGGCGCAGTATCAAAATCGACTAGATTACGCCCGACAATCAAAACAACGCGAGAAGCAGCCGGCAGTCGTCTTGGGGACGGCGCGTAAAAACATCGCAGATTTCCCCCTACAATCACACAGCGCAAAGCAAACCCCGGCAGTCGTCTTGAGGAGGGCGCGGGTATCGACACGACTAAAACCTACGCGCCAATCACACAACGCTCGCACACCCGGGCAGTCGTCTGAGGAGGCGCATTTCCGGAAAAACGACTAGACTCCCCCCGGACAATCCCCACAGCGCGAGCAGCGGGCCGGCCCAGTCGTCTTGAGGCGGCGCAGTATCAAACACGATAGACTACGGCCCGACAATCACACAGCGCGGCAGGGAGGGCGCATTTATGGGACAACGACTAGACTCCGCCGACAAACACAGCGCGACCCGCAGCCAGCAGTTGTTTTGAGGAGGGGGCAGTATCGACACGACTGGGGACAAACGCCCGACAATCACAAAAACGTGCAGCAGCCGGCGGGGCCCGTTTTGAGGAGGGCCCGCTTTAATCGACTTCGACTGGGACTACCCCCGACAATCACCACAACGCGAGCGCACCCGGCAGTGGGTTCTTAAAGGGACGGCGCATAACAAATCGACTAACTACGCCCTACATCCCCACAGCGCGAGCAGCACCCGGCAGTCGTTTTGGGAGGACGGCCCCAGTATCGAATCAAAATGACTACGCCGGACAATCACACAACGCGAGCGCAGCCGGCAGTCGTTTTGAGGACGGCGCAGTACCCCGACATCGACAGATTTACGCGACAATCACAAAACGCTCGCAGCACCCGGCATTTCGTTTTTGAGGACGGCGCAGTATCGAATCGACTAGACTACGCCCGAAAATCCCCCCCCCCGCGAGCACATTTTTTCGGAAAGTCGTTTTTGAGGCGGCGCAGTATCGAATCGACTAGACTACCCCCGAAAAATCACAAAAAAACTTTTCGCAGAGCCGGCAGTCGTTTTGGGGGACGGAGCAGTACCGACATCGACAGACTACCCCCCCCGACAATCCCCCACCCCCCCCCCGAGCAGTCCCGGCAGTCATTTTGGGGGACGGGCAGTATGGGCCAAACGACTAGACTCCCCCCGGCCCAATCACACAGCGCGAGCGAAACCCCGGAAGTCTTTATTAAAAGGACGGCGCAGTATCAACATCGACTAGACTACGCCCGACAACAACACAGCGCGAGCGGGGAAAGGGCCCGCAGTTTTCGACAAACAAACTAAAACTCCGCCCGCAATCACACGGGCGCGAGCAGCAGCCAGCAGTCTTTCTTGGGACGGGGGGCAGATGGGACATCGACTGGGAATTTAGCCCGCCAATCACACAACGCTCGCAGCAGCCGGCAGCCCGTTTGAGGACGGCGCAGAAATCGACATCGACTAATACGCCCGAAAAATCACCCCAACGCGAGCACCCAACCCGGGCAGTGTTTTGAGGACGGGCAGTAAAAAAACTTTCGACAGACTTCGCCCTAAAATAAACACAGCGGAGCAGCACCCCGGCAGTCGTTTTGAGGAGGGGCCCCAGCCCCCCCCCCGACATCGACTAGACTACGCCCGAAAATACACACAACGCGAGCAAGCAGCCGGCAGTCGTTTTGAGGACGGCGCATTTATCGACTTTTGACTAGACACGCGACAAATAAAACCAACGCTCGCAGCAGCCGGCAGTCGTTTTGGGAGGACGGCGCAGTATGGGACATCGACTAGGACTACCCCCGACAATCACACAACGCGAGCAGCAGGGGAAAAAAGGGGGTTTTCGTCTTGAGGACGGCGCAGTATAACATCGACTAGACTACCCCGACAATCACACACCCCCCCCCCCCCCCAGCAGGGACGGCGCAGTATCGACAACGAAAAAATCCCCCCAAAACAACCCACACAGCGCGAGAAAGCAGCCAGCAGTGTCTTGGGGAAGGCCCGCGTATCGCCCTCAAATGGGACTCGCCCGACAATCACACAACGCGGGGCAGCACCCGGCAGTCGTTTTGAGGAGGGCCCGCAGTAAAAAACATCGACAGACTTACCCAAAAATTTCACAAAAGGCCCCGAGCAGCAGCCGGCAGGTCGTCTTGGGAGGGGCGCAGTATCGACTTTTCGACTAGACTACGCCCGACAATCACACAACGCAGCAGCACCCGGCGTCTTTTTGGGACGGGAAAGTATAAACATCGACTAACTACGGACAATCACAAAAACGCTCGAAACCCAGCCGGCAGTCGTTTTGAGGACGGGAAGTATCGACAACGACTGGGCCCTCCGCCCGAAATCACCCCAGCGCGAGCGGGCAGCCGGCAGTCGTCTTGAGGACGGCGCAGTATAAACCCATCGACTAGATACCCCCGGGGACAATCACACAGCGCAGCGGGGAAGGCGCGGGATCGCCCAACGACTAGACTCCGCCCGACAATCACACAGCGCGAGCGGGCACCCAGCAGTCGTCTTGAGGCCGGCGCAGTATCGACATCGACTAGATACCCCCCGCCCAAATCACAAAAACGTCGCAGCAGCCGGCAGTCGTTTTGAGGACGGCCCCAAGTAAAAAACATCGACTAGACTACCCCCTTAAACCCACCCCAGCGCGAGCAGCAGCCGGCAGTCGTCTTGGGGGACGGCGCGTATCGACATCGACAGACTCCCCCCGCCCCAATTTAAACACAGGGGCGAGCAGTACCCGGCAGTCGTTTTGAGGACGGCGCGTATCGACATCGACAGACTACGCCCGACAATAACAAACCCCCGCGGGGCGGGGTTAGCCGGCAGTCGTTTTTTGAGGACGGGAAGTATCGACTCGACTAGACTAGCCGAAAAATCACACAACCGAGCGGCAGTCGGAAAGTCGTTTTTGAGGACGGGCAGTATCGACATCGACTAGATACCCCCGACAATCAAAAAAATTTGCGGAAAGCCGGAAGTCGTCTTGGGGTCGGAGCAGAAACCCGACATCGACTAGACTACGCCCGACAATCACACAGCGCGAGCAGGGACGGCGCAGTATCGACAACGACTAGACTCCGCCCGACAATCACACAGCGCGAGCCAGCGGGCCGGCAGCCCGTTTGGGGGACGGCGCGTATCAACATCGCTAGACTACCCCCGCCCAACCCAAACCAGCGCGAGCGGGGAGGCGCAGACGACAAGACTAGATTTTCCGCCCGAAAATTTCACCACAGCGCACCCAAGCAGAAAAGCAGTCGTCTTGAGGACGGCGAAAGTATCGACTGGGACTAGACACCCCCGAAAATCACACAAACGCTCGCAGCAGGGGCGGGTTCGTTTGAGGACGGCGCAGTATGACACGACAGACTACGCCCGCAATCACAAAACGCCCAGCAGCAGCGGCAGTCTTTCTTGAGGAGGGCCCCCCCCCCAAGAAACAAAAACCCCGACTAGACTTGCCCAAACAATCACAAAAGGCGCGAGCGCAGCGGCAGTGGTCTTGAGGACGGCGCAGATCGACATGCCCTAGACTCCCCCCCCGACAATCAAAAAAAGGGCGAGCCAAGACCCGGGGCCCAATTCTTTCTTGAGGACGGCCCCAGTATCGACATCGACTAGACTACGCGACAATCACAAAAAGTTCGCAGAGCCGGCAGTCTTTCCTTGAGGACGGCGCAGTTTTCGACATCGACTAGACTACCCCCGACAATCACACAACGCGAGCAGCAGTCGGCAGTCGCCCTTGGGGAAAGGCGCAGTATCAACATCGACTGGGACTACGCCCGACAACCCACACACGCGAGCAGGGAGGGCCCGGCAGTATCGAAAGGGATGGGACTCCGACCGACAATCACACGGCGAGCAGCACCCAAAGCAGTCGTTTTGGGACGGCGCAGTTTTTCGACATCAAATAAAACTCCGCCCGCAATAAAAAAAAAACGGAGCACCCGGCAGTCGTTTTGGGGAAACGGCCCCCAATATCGCCCTCGACAAGACTACGCCCGACAATCACACAACGCGCGCAGCAGCCGGCGGGTCGCCCTTGAGGACGGCCCCCCAGTAAAAACATCGACTAAAATTTCCACCCAAACAATCACACAGCGGGAGCAGCACCCGGCGCAGTCTTTCTTGGGGGGACGGCGCAGTATGGGAATCACTAGGACTACGGACAACCCACAAAACGCTCGCAGCAGCCGGCATTTCGTTTTGAGGACGGGGGAGTATCGACAAGGGATTTAGACTCCCCCCCGACAATCACCCCCAGGCCCCCCCAGCAGGGCCGGCAGCGTTTAGGACGGCGCGGGGAGTTCAACATCGACTAGACTACCCCCGACAACAACACAGCGCGAGCAGGGACGGCGCATTTATCGAAACGACTAAACCGCCGCCCAACAACGCGGGCAGCGCCACCCAGTCGTTTGAGGAGGGCCCGCAGTACGACATCGACTAGACTACGCCCTAAAAATCCCCACAACGCTCGCAGCAGCCGGCAGCGTCTTGGGGGACGGCGCAGTATGAATGGGACTAGACTACGCCCGACAACACACAACCGCTCGCAGCGGGCCGGCAGTGTTTTGAGGACGGGCAGTATCGACATCGACTGGGATTTACGCCCGACAATCACACAACGCGAGCAGCAGCCCGGGACAGTCGTCTTGAGGACGGCGCAGTAAAAAAACATCGACTAGACTAGCCCTACAACCCACACAGCGCGGAAGCAGCCGGAAGTGTTTTGAGGCCCGGCGCAGTTCGACAGACTGGGACACCCCGAAAATTTCACACAACGCGAGCAGCAGCCGGCCAGCGTCTTGAGGACGGGCAGTATCGATACGAAGACTACCCCCGACAATCACACAAGGGCTCGCACCCAGCCGGCATTCGTTTTGAGGCGGCGCAGTATCGACATCGATTTAGACTTCGCGACAAATCACAAAAAACGTCGCAGCAGCCGGCAGTCGTCTTGGGGCCCGGCGCAGTATCGAAATGGGACAGCCCTACGCCCGACAATCACACAAGGGCGAGCAGAAAAAAGGCCGGGCAGTCGTTTTGAGGACGGCGGCAGTTGGGACATCGACTAGACTACGCCCGACAATCACACAACGTTCGCATCAGCCGGCAGTCGTCTTGGGGACGGAGCAGTATCGACATCGACTGGACTACGCCCGACAATCACCCCACCCGCAAAGCGAAAGCCGGCATTTCATTTTGAGGACGGCGAAAAGTATCGACAACGACTAGACTCCGCCCGCCCAATTTCACACACCCGGGGAGCAGCAGCCAGCAGTCGCCCTTGAGGAGGGGCGCAGTATCGACTCGACTAGGACTACGCGACAATCACCCCCCCAAAAAAGGCGCGAGAAATACCCGGGCAGTCATTTGGGGAGGGGCGCAGTATCGACAACGACTAGACTCCGCCCGCCAACCCAACAGCCGAGCAGAGCTGGCAGTCGTTTTGGGGGACGGGCAGAATTAAACATCGACTAGTACGCCCGACAACAACCCCGCGCGAGAAAGGGAAACGGCGCAGTTGGGACAACGACTAGACTCCGCCCGACAATCACACGGGCGCGGGGCAGCAGCCAGCATCGTCGAGGAGGGGCGCAGTACGACATCGACTGGGAAACTACGCCCGAAATCACAAAACGTCGCAGCAGCCGGCCGTGTCTTGGGGACGGGCGGGATCGACATCGAAGCTACCCCCGAAAAATCACACAACGCGAGCAGCAGCCGGCAGGTTTTGAGGACGGGGGCCAGTAAAAAACATCGACTGACTTCGCCCTACAACACACAGCGCAAGCGGGGCAGCCGGCAGTCTTTTGAGGACGGGCCGGGGTTCGCCCAGCGACTAGACACGCCCGACAATCCACAACGTTCCCCGGCACCCCGGCCCGTCGTTTTGAGGACGGGCGTTCGACATGGGCGGGACTACCCCCGGCCCCAATCCAAAAACGCGAGCAGCACCCGGGCAGTTCGTCTTGAGGAGGCGCAGAAACCGAAAATCGAAGAAAAAGCAAACAATCACAAAAACCGTTCGCGGGAAGCCGGCAGTCTCCCTTGAGGAGGGGCGAAAAGGGTTATCGGACATCGACTAGACTACCCCGAAAAACCCAAACAACGCGAGCAGCAGTGGGCAGGTCGTCTTGAGGAGGGTTTTTCGTATCAACATGATTGGGACTACCCCCGACAATCACACAGGGGGCGGAGCAGGGACGGGCAGTATGCCAACGACTAGATTTCCGCCCGACAATCACACAGCGGGGACCCAGCAGCCGGGCAGTCGTCTTAAAGGACGGCGCAGTCCCCGGACCTTCAAATAGACTCCCCCGACAACCCACACAACGCTCGCAGCAGCCGGCAGCCCGTTTTAAAGGGACGGCGCGGGTATCGACATCGCCCTGGGACTACCCCCGACAATCACACAACGCGAGCAGCACCCGGCGGGGTCGTTTTGGGGGACGGGGAAAGTAAAACATCGCTAGACTTCACCCTACAATCCACAGCGCGAGCAGCACCCCGGCAGCGTCTTGAGGACGGCGCAGTATGGGACATCGATGGGGACTACGCCCGAAAAATCACACAAGGGGAGCAGACCCGGCAGGGGGGGTTTTTTTTTTTTTTTTTTTTAAGGACGGCGCAGTATCGACAAGGACTGGACTCCGCCCGCCCAATCACCCCGCGCGAGAGGGGCCGGGCCCAGTCGTCTTGGGGGGCCGGCCCCAGTATCAACTTTCGCCCTAGATTTACCCCCACAAATTTCCCAAAAGCGCGGGGAAGGGACGGCGCAGTATCGCCAACGATTTAAACTCCCCCGACAATCACAAGCGCGAGCAGCACCCACGGGTCGTCTTGGGGAAACGGCGCAGTATCGACTTTCGATTAGACTAGGGCCCTCCAATCCCCAAAAACCCGTGCAGCACCCGGCAGTCGTCTTGGGGGAGGGGGCGCAGTATCGAAAATCGATAGATACCCCCGGGACAATCACAAAAAGGGTCGCAGAAAGCCGGCAGTGGGTTTGAGGAGGGCGCAGTATCGACACCCGATAGACTACGCCCGCCCAATCACACAACGCGACCCAGCACCCGGGACGTCGTTTTGAGGACGGCCCCAAGATAAAAAACATCGATAGACTACCCCCCACAATCACACAGCGCGAGCAGCGGGCCGGCGGGGCTTTCTTGAGGAGGGGCCCCAGATCGACACGACAAAGACACCCCGGGGAAAAATCACACAAGGGCGAGAGCACCCGGCAGTGTTTTGAGGACGGCGCAGTATTCGACATCGATAGACTACCGAAAAATACCCCAACCCCCCCGCTCGCACACCCGGGCAGTCGTTTTGAGGGAGGGCCGAAAGAAATCGACCCCAAATAGACTACCCCCGACAATCACACAACGCGAGAAAGCAGTGGGGCAGTGTTTGAGGACGGGCGAGTATCGAAATCGATTAGACTACCCCCGGGACAATCCCACAACGTTCGCAGCAGCCGGCAGTCGTTTTGGGGGAGGGAGCAGTATCGACATCGACGGGACTACGCCCGACAATCACACAGCGCGAGCAGGGACGGCCCCAGTATGGGACAACGATTAAACTCCCCCCACAACCCACACAGCGCGAGCACCCGGCCAGCAGTTTTCTTGAGGACGGCGCATTTATCAAACCATCGACTGGGACTACCCCCTCCCAATCACCCCCAAACGCTCGCAGCAGCCGGCAGTCGTCTTTGAGGACGGCGAAAGTATCGACTCGATGGACTACCCCCCGACAATCCCACAAGTTCGCAGCACCCGGGCCCAGTCGTCTTGGGGACGGAGCAGTATCGAGATCGACTAGACTACGCCCGACAACCCAAAAGCGCGAGCAGTAGGCCGGAAAGTCATTTGAGGACGGCCAGTATCGAAACGCCCTAGACTCCCCCGGACAATCCCCCCCCCCCCCCGCGAGCAAGAGCCAGCAGCGTCTTGGGGGACGGGCATTTATCGACATGACTGGGACTCCCGGGGACAACCACACAGCGCGAGCAGTGGGCCGGCAGTCATCTTGGGGGAGGGCCCGCATTTATCGAAAAACGATTGGGACCCCCGCCCGACAATCCCCACAGCGCGAGCAGCAGCTGGCAGTCGTTTTTTGGGAGACGGGCATTTCAACATCAAACTTGGGACTACGCCCGACAAAAAACCCCACACCCGCGAGCGGGGGACGGGCAGTATTCGAAAAACGACTGGGAATCCCCCCGACAATAAACACAGGCGAGCAGCAGCCAGCAGCCCCCCCTTGGGAGGACGGCCCCAGTATCGACATCGACTGGACTACGCCCGCCCAATCACACAACGCTCGCAGCACCCGGGCAGCGTCTTGAGGACGGCCCCAGTATCGAAAATCGATAGACTACCCCTGATAATCCCCCACAATGCGAGCAGCAGGGGCCGTCGTCTTGGGGAAAGGCGCAGTAAAAAACATGGGCTAGACTTCGCCCAAAAATCACACAGCGCGAGCAGCACCGGCAGTCGTCTTGAAAAGGGCCAGTATCGACATCGATAGATTACGCCGGAAACACAAAAAACGTTCGCGGGCCGCCGGCCGGGTCGTTTTGAGGACGGCGAAAGTACGACACGCCCTAAGGACTACGCCCGAAAAACACACAACTTTCGCGGGCAGCCGGCAGTCGCCCTTGGGGGACGGCGCGGGTATCGACAGGGACTGGGAAAACGCCCGAAAAATACAAAAACGCGGCAGCACCCGGGCCCCAGCGTTTTGGGGGACGGGCAGAAATCGACATCGACTAGACTACCCCGCCCCAATCCCCAACGCTCGCAGCAGCCGGCAGTGTCTTGGGGGACGGCCAGTATCACATGGGACTGGGACTACCCCCCCCCCGGGCCCCAAACACAAAAACGCGGGGGCAGCAGTCGGCAGTCGTTTGAGGAGGGGCGAAAGTTTTAAAACATCGACTAGACTACGCCCGAAATCAAAACAGCGCGAGCAGGGACGGCGCGGGTATCGAAAAACGACTAGACTCCCCCCGCCAATCACACACCCGCGAGCAGCACCAGCAGTCGTTTTGGGGACGGGGGCCAGTACGACATGGGACTAGACTACGCCCGACAATAAAAACTCCCGCTCGAAAGCCCCGAAGTCGTTTTGAGGACGGCGCAGTATCGACATCGACTGGGACTACGCCCAAACAATCACAAAAATGCGAGCACGGGCCGGCATTTCGTCTGAGGACGGCGCTTAGAAAACAACATCGACTAATTTCACTATACAATAAACACAGCGCGAGCAGCGGGCCGGCAGCCCGTCTTGAGGACGGCGAGTTTTCGACTTTCGACTAGACACGCCCGAAAATTTCCCCACAACGCGAGCAGCACCCGGGGCAGTGGGTCTTGAGGACGGCGCGGGGTATGGGGACATCGATGGGAACTACCGACAATCACAAAAACCCCTCCCCCCAGCAACCCGGCAGTCGTCTTGAGGAGGGGGCGCGGGTTATCGACAACGACTAGACTCCGCCCGACAATCACACAGCGCGAGCAGCAACCAGAGTGTCTTGAGGAACGGCCCCAGTATCGACATCGACTAAAATACCCCCGGAAAACTCACACAACGCTCGCAGCAGCCGGCAGTCGTTTTGGGGAAACGGCGAAAGTATGCCCATGGGATTTAGATTTACGCCCGACAATAAAAAAAACGCAAAGCAGCAGCCGGCGGGTCGTTTTGAGGAGGGCCAGTAAAACATCAAAATAGACCCCCCTCCCAATCACACTGCGGAGCAGAAACCGGCAGTCGTCTTGGGGGACGGCGCAAGTATGGGACATCGACTGGGGATACGCGGACAATCACAAAAAACGCTGCAGCACCCGGCCCCGTGTTTTAAAGGACGGCGCAGTTCGACATCGATTTAGACTACGCCCGACAATCACACAGCGCCGACCCGCAGTCGGCAGGTCTTGAGGACGGCGCAGATCGACATCGACCTGGGAATTTACGCCGACAACACACAGCGCGAGCAGTAGGGGGCCCAGTCGTCTTGGGGGACGGGCAGTAAAAAAACTTTGATTTAGACTACCCCCTTTACAATACACAACGCTCGCAGCAGCCGGAAAGTCGTTTTTGGGGGAAACGCGAAAGTATCGAAAAACATTTAGACTACGCCCGCCCAATCACACAACGCTCGAAAGCAGTCGTCTTGGGGGATGGCGCAGTATCGACATCGACTAGGCTACGCCCGACAATCACAAAAAACGCTCGCAGCCCCCGGCAGTCGTTTTGAGGAGGGAAATTTAATCGACATGACTAGGTTTAGGGCCCGGGAAAAATCACACAACGCTTGCAGCAGTCGGCTTTACGTCGGGACACAGAACTGTCGAGAAACGTCGACCATGGATAAGTCAAACCGACGTCGCCACACTCCCGTTTTGTATATTAATCAAAATTTTATTGATATTTATTTTGAATATTTTGTGTTTGAACGGACGATTTATACCAATAGTTGCGAAAACAAATTATTTATTTGTTTTAAAATGATGCTTGTTATTGTAAAATCAATTGTTTACAACTGTTGCTTTGTTCTGCAATTCGAAAATACCATTTATTTCACTGGATCCATTGCTTAGCCCTATCTGAATCAAGTAACGTCAAATTTAGGATTTCGTTGATTTGCTACGAAGAGAGACACGCCTGATTTTCTTTAAGAAAACGTGTACTGTTAATACAGCACAATGCTTGTATTTAAGTCCTTAAAATTGATTTTTAATACTGTCATCAGACTATCGTCAATCGACGACAGAGCAATAGCCCTGTGAGGGTTCTTACAAAAATAATTATAACATATTAATTGCTAGGTCCTTTGTTTAATTCGATTTTACGTATTTTCACGCAATGTTTCTCTTCCAGAATGTTAACGATCTTTACACTTGGCATTTTCATCATTATATCTATGTGTTATTACAACGGTGCACTCATCTTTGCTTTCTTCTATGATTGTGATCCAGTCTCGACAAAGGTGAGCAAGAACCAAGCTAACTTAATGCTACCAAGAACCTTACTAGTTCTCAGTACACATTACCGTAGCTCACATATTCTCCATATTATTATCCATACAAATTAAAATATTGAAGTCGAATCATTGGTAGTCCAGACCAGTTGAATTAAATCAAGATTCCAACCACCTCTCTGGAATAGACCTACTTATTAAAATATTATAATTGAATTCAAAATATAAAAATGTAACTTTAATTTTTTTAAATGATAGTATTCCTAAGCCAGTGTTGTGACTAGATATGCATAGGCTATTTATTGTTTTATCAAGATTAAAATGAGGATAATTCTCCAAAAAGTTACCTAGATAAGATAAAAGATAATGTGTATAAACTTATCTAGATCATTTTTTAGATAAAATATTTTTTATTGAGATTGACGTGTATTTTTTAATATTATTTTTATAACTTACTAAACTAAAAAACTAGCAGGTGTATTTTTCATTTAAAATAGTGATTAATTATTATATTTTTGTCAAATTTTTGTTATTTATTTTATCTAAAAAATGTTATCTTAAAGTTTAAAATACTTAGATAAGATAAAACTATATTTTCTAGATAATAGAACAAGATAACATCAAAGATATTATCTAGATAAGAAATTAGATAATGGATTTTATCTAGATAATGTAGATAATGTTTTCTAGATTATCACAAGACTGTTCATTACCAGTAATAAAAGTTATCCGTTTCAGGCAATCAGCAAACCAGACCAGATTCTACCTCATTTTGTGATGAGCATATCCAGTTCCTTGCCAGGCTTTGCTGGTCTATTCATAGCAGGTATCTTCAGTGCTGCACTCAGGTAGGTTGTTGGGATTGAGGAGGCTTCAGAGGCATGCAGGTCGAGGTCGTGTACATTGATCTCCGGGTGTTTTTTGATTTTTGTTTTTTTTCTGTCTGTTTGTTCGCTCTCTACCGGGCAAACAGCATCCTTCGAAATCTCTGAACTTAGACCTGCCATGTTTTTGGTACAATCGTAGAAATATTTCTCATGAATATCGTAATTTTACGATGATTTCGATTTTTAATGCGATATTTAGTTCGAGACAGGGCAAACGGCTACTCCGATCTTGATGAAACTTTATGGGAACGTTTTAAATCACTGGATTTTGATGTTTTTTTTTATTATTTAGGGGTCAATCGAAGAAATATTTATCAAAGAAATCGTGCCTTTACGATTTTTTCCCCCGATGTTTAATGCAATATTTTCGTGATTTTAAGGCCGATTCTGACCAAACGGGTGGGGCTACAACGTTCATATTTTGCATGGACATTAAGGTAATAATGACGTAGTGCTTTCAGAAACAAAAAGTTAAAAAAATTGGCCAGAATTCATAGAAATAACGGTATTAATGAAAGCCTTTTACAGGTGTAATTAACAAGTAACTATAGAAACTTGACAACAATCATCTACAATGCGTACAAAAATCATGTGTCTTTGGGCCTCGAGATTTTTACGTTCATTTATTAATTGGTAATACCATATCAATTAATACTACTTTCTAAAATTTGTCCTCATTTAACAAAAATAATTTTGTAATGGAACTTAAAAAGGTAATGATATCCCACTTATACTAAAACGTAGTAATCATTGGACAATTTTTTTTTAAAAAAAAGCTCATCCATCAACGCGACTGAATAAGGCGTTCGCAAAGCGGCCTATAGTCTTATATACGTTT
The DNA here is from genome assembly GCA_024449915.1 of Sweltsa coloradensis. NCBI lineage: Eukaryota > Metazoa > Arthropoda > Insecta > Plecoptera > Chloroperlidae > Sweltsa > Sweltsa coloradensis. Next base: position 7,555 of record JAMZAV010007096.1, on the reverse strand, counting down.
TCTCTATAATTAACAAATGATTTAAATCTCGTTTCACATTTCCGTTAGCACGATGTCTACTGGCCTCAACTCCATGACTGGAGTCATCTCTGAAGACCTGATACGTCCGTTCCTAAAAACACCAATTACAGAGAAGAAAGCCAGCACCATCATGAAAGTAATTTAATTTATTGAATCCACCTTTGAATTTATACATGGTACAAATATAGGCAATGATGATACATAAAATTACTGATTGGATGAGCGAAGCGAAGACTTCAATTTCACCGACCCCCCAAAAAATTTAGCTCGAGTGTTTTTTTGTTTGTTTGTTTGTTTTTCTGTCTGTTTGTTCGCTCTCTACCGGGAAAACGGCATATGCGATCTTGATGAAAATTTGAGGGGACATTCGAAATCTCTGAACTTAGACTTGCCACGTTTTTGGGTACAATCGAAGAAATATTTCTCATGATGAATATCGTACTTTCACGATTTTTTTCGACTTTTAGTGCGATATTTTTCGTGACATTTGGACTGATTCTGACCAAACGGGTGGGGCTACAACGTTCATATTTCACATGGACATTAAGGTAATGGTGATGTATTGCTTTTTGAAAGAAAAAGTTGAAAAAGTTAGCCAGAATCCATAGAATAAAGGTTTAAATATGAGTTTTTTTTAGGTTTATAATAACAATTTACAAGTAACAATAGAAACTTGACAACAATCACCAACAATGCGTTCAAAAGGCACTTGATAAGTAAATAGATCCCACGCAAACTAAAAACTTACAAAAAAGCTCATCCATCAACGTGACGGGACTTTAGCGTTTTCCTAGTATAAATGATGGAATACAAACATAGGCCTGAAATATGAAAATAATGGAGAACATTTCATTAATAGAAGAAACTAAATCTGAAGTAAACCAACCACGTGTTGTTCCGCAGGTAATGGCGGCGGTGATCGGCGTGGTCTGCACAGCACTAGTGCTCCTGGTGGAGAGGATGGGAGCCCTACTTCAAGTTGGTATGAGTTTGAACTCGATCACCTCCGGCGCCCTGCTAGGGATCTTCACGCTGGGCATGTTCTTCCCTTGGGCCAACCCAAAAGTAAATATATTTTCTCATACTCTACCTCTATCCCTGCTCTTTTCAATACGTCGGTCTTGTATACACTTGGTAAAGTCTGCAAAGCAACTCATACGGAACGCCATTGGTGAACAAGTCCTTACCTTCGAGGAGCTCAATACGGTCCTAGTACAAGTTGAAGCTGTACTTAATTCGCGCCCGTTGTATGCACTATCGTCTGATCCGGCTGACGTCGCCTATCTTTCCCCGGGTCATTTCCTAATATTTCGTCCGTTGACTGCACCTCCCGATGAGCCCCGCTACACCAACCGCACCGCCTGTTTGTCTCGTTGGCATTTGGTGCAAAAGATCGTCCATGACTTTTGGAAGCGCTGGCAAATAGAATACCTTCACACTCAGCAGCAACGATATAAATGGACATCGCCAGCAAACACCATTCTTCCGGGGGACTGTCGTCATTGTTGCCGAAGATAATCTTCCCCCTCTGCGCTGGATCATGGGCCGTATTGTTACTGTTAAACCTGGTACAGATGGAATATCTCAAGTTGCCGATGTCATCACCTCCCACGGCCTCATAACTCGGCCAATTGTGAAACTTTGTCCACTTCCTACTCAATGAAGCAAAGCCTTCATGGGGGCCGGAATGTTAGATCGGAGCATCTTGAAATATTATGTTTTAACCTCTTTGTTGTTCATTGTTTTGTTTATGTGTTCTTTTCTTCTTGTTTTATGTATTATTATAAAATCACCTATGTCTTCCTATGTCTTTCATCACTTATGAAAATAAACACTATTTCTCCTTGAATCTTTATGTATTTGTCTTCACCTGATAAACAGTCACAATGATCACACAATCACACAATGAATGATGATGATAATGAAGTATCTGAGAACTAGAATAATGGCCAGTTCACACTTCGTTGATCCCGCGAAGCTAAGGGGCGAAGTTAGCTTGTCGACCGTTTAAACCACTGCAACGTTTCTTGGCGACGCGAGGTCTGACAATTTGTTCCGTAAGTTAGGTTATGAATACCCATGTACTATAATTAGCTCATGTTTTTACGCATCCTTATTTTTGTAAAAGGTATCATCTGCATTCCAGACGTTGGCTTAATTTTCAATAGCTTCAATAAGCTGGAAATCAAACTCTGACTCCAGATAATCATCCATGTTTCGTTGAATACTACCTCCCCTACTGCAATTTGCCCAACAACCGTACCAAAAAGTATGAAATGTGACTAGAATTAACATGTGTTTGTGTTTGGACCAACCTAATTACATTAACTGTTGTTATAAAATTGAATATTCTTTATTCATTGCATGCGCTGAACTGTCAGGTCAAACTGTTTGAAGGCGTCAGATCGCGGCGCGAGCGGGTTTGTTCTGAACTCGGTCGACTCACCGGAACTACGATGTAACCTGAGGGTGCGTGCGCGAAGTTCAAGCGACAGTAAACAATTCGGTAAAAAGCGGCAGGGCATAAAAGGGTTTTGAGCGACCCACTGTTATATACTTTGGGAAAGGTGATAACATATAACATTATCGATATTTGGTAACTGAAGGGCTGAAATCAATTCATTTTAACACAAGCATGCACTTCCACAGCTGCAGTGTTTTAGTAAGAGTGATGATTGAAACGATAGTCCAAAATCCAGTTGAGACCAAATACCTAATTTTCGAGTGTAAATCAATGAATGTACCAGCATTGTAGAGAACAGCATTGGCACTCAACCTTCGTCTACAATAGGAAAAAGATTAACTTTCATGTTAATCTGCAATCCCGTCGAGACCGGCAATCCTGACTGAAGGTTTTTTCCAAGGTTTTCCTCATCTTAAATGCGAATGCAAGGGATTGAGTCCTCTTAAATAGCCCTCAGACATCCTTTCACAATTGTCCTATCCGCCATATACCTACTTAGTCACCTGAAGAGGGTCACAACGGTTAAATCTGATGTGTATACCCTTCAGAAGGTATCATACAATTTTTTTTATCTACTGGCAATTTGTTGTACTCTCTAATTCATCATGCAATTAAGCTATTTTTGTTCCAAAAGTTACGATCATTTGCATTGTTCCCTATTAACATTCCGTTAGTTTTATTTTGTATTAATCTCTAGTTTGAGTGCGTGGTAATAAAATGTGTTTAACATATCTAAATAGCCAAAAGAGCCTTTTTCACGTGATTCAGATGTTGAAATTTATTAAGAAAGTCTCATTAAACGTCAATTATTCTATATTTTCTTACAGTTGGGCTACTATTTGATACTATTATACTTTTAAATCGATTACATTCATTATTCAACAAAATATCACAAATGCTCTCACAATATTATTGTGTGTTCAACACTTGAACTTATTACAGAACCTATTCTTAGCAGCAAAGTTGTGATAGGATTGTGTATGATCTATGCCTTACGTTCCATTTAGGGAGCGATCGCCGGATGCGTGACCAGTGTGCTGGTAGTTGCCTGGCTCTCTATTGGTCAACAACTCGCCATCGCTACTGGCCAGATCAACTACCCAGTAAAACCGGTGTCACTCGAAGGATGTGCAGCTAACTTTACCACTTCTGAAGACTTCAACAATCTCGTCCAAGCTTCGTAAGATCTAATAAAATTAAATTTAACAACACACATGTTTTGATAATCAAAATTTAAAAAAAATGTGTAACTAATTGTTTGTCCTTCTGTCTGACGGAGTCACGTCTCCCCACCCCTATATACATAACGTCACATGAGTCACGTCTCCCCTCCCCTATATACATAACGTCACATGAGTCACGTCTCGCGATCTTACCGAATATTACCTCGGATTAACATGCGGATTTTGTTATCATTGCTGTCAACGAGGATTATACAGTTGATTATTGTCTCTGCATTAAGGTAATCACTTTCATTTAGATATCCTTCTTTGTAAATAACTATTTCTATAACTGAATAGAATAGACATAATAAAAACGTAACCCTTTCTAGAGATTTGTGAGGGGGTTGGGGTAGCCCATGCTCAAATGGTGATCAATAGTCATTTAAAAAAATATATATTATTTTGTAATTTTACGAAATTGGCGAAAAATTTTCGATTTGAGGGATTTCTTATCGGCTTTGTCCTGCGGATTTTTTGTTCTACTTAGATACTAGATTATAGTACCATTCTAAATAGCACTTTATATACTCGTGGCTTCAAACTGTGCACAAATATACACTCAACACGCAAAATTATGCATTCCATAATCACACCCCTTCTTTGGTAATCATCATACTTTGTCCGAACCACTTGCCCAAATTACAAAACAAAATATAGTAGATTTACATCAATGTTTCTTGATTATTAAAATCAATAATGGCCAATATTTTCTTGAATCAAAACCCTCCAAGATCACGGGGCATGAAGATCGTCCCCATGTTATATCTAATGTGAGATTTTTGCCGATGGAACATATCTCGAAAATGACCAAGTTTGACATTTTTTAGGGTCATGGTGGACTCTATAATTTTTCTGTTACTATCTTAATTCATATCAAGTTAGCCTGAATGAAATATGTTTTTGAGTTTAGCGGGTGAATACCCTTTTAAACACAATTTACTGATTATTTAAAAGGTAACGTATGAACCCAAACTGTTTCTTAGATTCTATAATATTGAATATTAATTTTAACAAATGCATGATTAACCATTCTACTTACATGAGACTTTATCTGTTCCGAATCTCTCTGTGAATAATTGAGTGAGTAAGTTCACTCCAGAACGGCCGAACTGCTGACCAGATTGCGCTGAAATCCGGGACCAGTCCTCAGAGTGTATTTAACATGTTTAGCAAAATCCGTTATGATTCAAACGTATATGAAATAATAAATTGAAAATTTGCTGAAATGTGTATCATTTAATTTAACGACATTGGCTTTTGTTTTTAACAAATCATTTTTTTCTTATCATGTTTTGAAATTCATGTTCATTCATGGCAATTCATGGCAGTGACCTTAAGGTATATCGAATCTCAACACTCAAGGTTCCCCAAAATTATGTTGGGAGATTGAGTAAACCTTGCAATCTTACTTTGTACTTCATATTGGCTATGCATTTCAAAATATGGGCGTTTAATGAATTAATGACTTTGTGTGTAACTGAGAATTGTGTCTTTAAACTTTAAACATCAATCGAGTCCAATACAGCATGAAATATTTTCTGAATTGCCCTTTTCGTTATTTTAGTTTCTGTAGGCCTTGGATTCAATTACTATTTTTTAACTAGGTTAACGCCAAAATCATTGTGGGACGATCGAGCCGTCTGTTGAGTATTCGGGAACAACAACATCAACAACAACACAACAGACTATTAGGCTAGAACGAAGCATATTATGGCTTACAGTTTACGCGCCCTTTGCAACGGTAAGTCCTCCATTGCTAGTAAAATGAGGTGAGGGATCAGGTCTTCTTCAATAAATAGTCTAGAATATCTTCATCTTACCCTGGTTTATTAACACTTATAACTACACACACTGTCACAAACTATAACTTTTTCAGTCTCCCCCGACTTAACCCTTCCTTGGTCTAAACCGGACCCCGCTTCCCTGCCTCCCTGGCTTCCCGAAGTCAAAACCGACTTCACCAGGCGAGGCGCCCGCCTCTTAGGTCTCACCCGACATTGCTACTCCCTACGTAAGACTGATGAGCCGCGGCTAGAAGCCCGCCTAACCTACCCTTGAGGAGGGGGGTGCGGCTAGCAGCGTCCCCTGGCTGGATAGCTGGGGGTGCGCTGCACTACCCCTCCCCCCAAAAAATTTTTGTTTACATGCTATCAAACCAAATACAAGTGATACAATAAGATTAATGCATAAACCAAAGAGAAGGGAAAAACTCTTTACACCATTCACCCCTTACAGAAACCCAGCACAATATCTTGAACAAAAATTTGCTTAAACTAATGCACATATTAAAATTTAAAACAGGTCCTCGCCTCCAGTCAACAATACTAAAGGGGAGCTCGCAGGCTCACACTAACGCAAATACTATACAATATGAAGTCATCAGTCCACCCGGGGGTCTGACCATAATTCTAAACAAACATACGGCTTATCTGCATGCCTCAAGTCCAATAGTCTCTGAGTAACCATGGCAATCAGAATCACATTACCACCAAGCGCCGAAATCACCTCACTTTAAAACTCAACTAATTTATTTATTTAATGCCCCAAACCCACTGACAAAACACGTAATAAACACAACTCGATGATCTTTGTATGACATTGACAGTAGCCTGCACATGGCCATAAATTCACTTCACTGTCTGCGGCCGTAAACTTTCAAAAGCCCACAGGTTTTTTTCCCCTTAGGGGAGGTTAATGCACAGAGCAAGGTCTCCACTCTCTCACGGCCGGGGTTTCTGTCTATACTCACTACTGCACCCTTGTTCACTTCCACACAGAACGAACCATGGCGCGACCTCCACCCCTGAAGATGCTAGATGCTTCCTTCCAACAACATTAATTAGACGTTTTTCTACATTCTCTGAAAATTCTACGTCAACCAATCTTTGACAACACCCACTCCTTATATTTATTGACCATCCTGCCTTCCTAGGCGGCTAAAACACATCATCTTGTTCGTGCCCTTATGACGCCAGCTTCAGACACACCTTGCAACCGTGCGCCATTAGGACAAAGCAAAACGTACACATCTCGAAAACAAAAATCAAAAAATACATTTCACAGAAAAATAATACATGGCTCAACTTAACTTTAGACTCTTGAACATATTTTAGATACTCTCTACTTGTCAAGGGTTTGAACACAGACCTTCGGCTCAAACAAATCCACTATTAGATTAGACCCATCGTTCGTTCCTCAACTTGTGAGGTTAGAAACTTGTGAACTTCCGGGCAGTTAGCTAACACGTGTCATTGCAATCACCTAAACAAGCTTCCACTAACAGTACAAATACATAAAAATATCAAATGTACTGTTTTACAATAGAACTTGGCTACTGTAAACTTTAAAATATACTATTTGACAAGAAATAGAACACAGGCCTTCGGCTCAAACAAATCCACTATTAGATTATACCCATTGTTCGTTCCTCAACCTGTGAAGGTTAGAAACTTGTGAACTTCCAGGCAGTAAGCTAACGCGTGTCATTGCAATCACCTAAACAACTAAACAAGCTTCCACTGACCTTACAATTTCACACAAAATATATTAAAACCTAAAAGCATTACTCAACACAATATTTTCCTTGACCCAGCCATTTGGCATAATACTAAACACATTACTAAAACTAACTTTCATTACCCTACAAATATTCATTCCTCATCGTGGTAGCTATGGGTTATGAAAATAATTTCCAGGTATAATGCGGCTATGTGACGAGGTATCGAACCCAAGTCCTGTACTCAAATTCATTAAATTTTCAAAAGTTCATCCAAAATTGAACGCATTTAAAGTTTCCCATCTTTCAAACATTGAAAATTTTTGTGATCAGCTAACTACAATCTTTTCC